>PVJL010009128.1:0-59987 GCA_004026885.1 Lyroderma lyra | reverse complement strand
TGGGTTCTTCCTCTTTGACATGAGGGCTTTATGTTCAGTGCCCAGATTATTGCTTTTGTGGTGTCTTGCTGTAGGGCAGACACTAGGTGGCGCTGGGGGTCAAGTTTTGGGGGAGAGGGGGCTGTTTGTTTCTTGTTTCTGATCTCCTACTGCGTTTGGAGGCTATGCGCATATATCCTGGGGAGAGGCCAACAAAAGGTGCTCCAAAGGCGGTTCTGCCTCTGCCCTTTGCTGGGGAAGCTGTTCCAAGGCTTGTTTCTGCTGGCTCAGGTTAATGCTATCAAATCAGCCTTTCTTCCTAGTCCTGATTCAGCATCTGGCTGTCTATGGGCTCACACTGCTTTCAGAACCCTGGGGTGCACGAGGAAGTGCACGCTCCATAAGTCCAAAGCTGTGGGCCTGGCCTGAGACAGCAGGGTCACCTTTGCAGCGGGCTGGGAACAGGAACTGCAGCCCTGTGTAGGTCTCCAGGGGGCCTAGAGCTGAGGTGTCATCTTTGCAGTTCAGAGTCCTCGCTCAGCCCTTCTACCACTCAAAAGTTCCAGAGGCTGGCTCCCAAACTCCATCCCCAGCATGCAGCTCCAAAGCCCAGCTCCCGCATGGCCTCGCCCCTCCCCCGAACTGCGCCGCTTGGATCCTGTTGCAGTCTCTGCTCCCTTCCCTCTCCCCAACTCGCCCCCTTCTGGCCAACCTTCAGGTGTTTACTTGCGATCTGTGGATTTCTCAACAGCTGTTTTGTCACTCAGAGTCCTCTTTCTTGGCTCCTGGATGGCCGTTCAATTGTGTTTTCTGGGAGAGGCTTTAGGGACCTCCTCTCCAGTCGCCATCTTGCCTTCTTCTCCTAAAAATTCTTACAGACTAGATTACAAGTAATTTCCTAAAATGTTCAAATTTATAAAAAACATTAATTTTGTTTTGCTACTGTTATACACACCCATACATATTCAATTAAATAAATAAATTTAAAACTTGGGAATAAATGTTAAAAGAACATATATTGTCAAAGTACTCACAAATCCAAACAGCAGGTATAGGTTAAGGGGATGCTTGTGTCTGTTTAATGTTAATGCTATGATGCAACCCAAAGATCCAATGGCAAACACCAAAATTAAGGCAGGACTGAAAGACATAAAATTAAAAGCAATTTCAAGTTTAAAATTAACATAAACAGTATTATTCAATTTAATAAAAGTTGTCTATTTTATGTGTTTATGAAAATACAAAAAATAAAATCTGGAAGGATCCACATCATACTGTCAAATTATTTTTCCATTTGGGAAATTTCAGGAGTGTGTGATGGGGAGAAACAGCGGGACAAAGAAAAGAGACCACAGTGAATGAGGAAAACTTTCTTTTTACTTCATGAACTTTTACCATATATGAATAGTTTTATAATTAGTATACTGCTTTTTTTAAAACTACAAAACAATAAAGAAAAGTTATTAAATAATAAAAAAATTTATACCTAACTACTTTTTAAAGGGTATTTACTATATATTAATAGCATTAATTTAAATTAAAGACCTTTACCCCAAATAACAAACTAATAGTTCAAGATCCCCACTTCTATACAGGGAAGGAGCAAAGAAATTGTGTACTAAGAAAATATTCGTTCCTTATTTTTCCTTTCCTTTAATATAAAGAATCTACATCACTTTTAGCCATGGAAGTAATTATTGTGGAAGTCAGATCTTAAACAAATTTGAGATGAATTATGTGGAGCTCCTTTGAAAACTTTTCAGTGAAATTATCCTAGTTATGAGCCAACACAGATAAACTATTCCAGGAGATAAGGTTTTAACCCTACAGAACCATAAGCTAAAAAGTTCAGAGGTAAATACTGTGTTGTAAAATGTTTTCCTCATCAAAACAAAACTAATCTTAGTTACAACAGTTAATAATGAACCTTTTTACATTCTAACATCAGAAGTTAATAGAAAAAAGAACTTAACTTATGTTGTTTTGATCATTCTGAAAATGATTGCAGAATCATCTTACCTTCCATGTACAAATGTCCGTATAGTCTCAAAGTATAAAAAAAATGCAGATGTCATTGTAGTTAAGAGAACTTGCAGAGAAAGGATACTGTAGACTTTTCTTAGAAAAGCTAAAAGAGAAAATATTTACAAATGATTATTTTCTTAAGCATTTATCATAGAACAGCAAGATCATATTTCATCTTAGAAATATTAAATTTTTATATACATTCTTGCTTAAATTTTAATCCAAATAATGTAATCTGTAACTAAAACTTAAAAAAAGAGAATGCTTCCAAAGAAAAAAAATTTCTAAGTGGTAACTATCTTCCAAGAAGCATGAACTTAAAAAAAATTAAGTTACTAGGCCAGAATGTAAATATTTTCATCAAAATAAAAAGAAAGTACTACATAAAAATTTGAAAATAGCAGCATAAAACAAAAGATTAAAAACAGAATATTTTTAAAGAATGATTCTATCTTGAAGCTGAGATGTAGGAATAAAAAGCATATAGTTACATATAAATTTAAAATGTACAAATGTTTCCCTATAATGAAACTTCCCCTTAAAAGGTAAACAATATATAAACTTCAGTCACCTATTTTTCATTTCTCACTTAACAGTATCTCTGCCTCTAATTTCTATATAATAAGAAATTCTTACTTTCAGAATAATTTATCAACGTCCATAAATTAACTCCAAGCTCTAATGATTTAAAAATACTTATTAGAATCTTCTAATATACAAATAATATAAATAATACACTGAACACCCAACTCACCACCAGCTTCAGAAATAAAACACTAGCAACAGTTCCCACCTCCTCTATGTTAACATACTGATAGCATCCTTCTCTGCCTACCTCCTTAGCTGCCAATCATCTTTCCAGATTCAGCCTTTCTCATTTTCCCAGTCTAAATTAAATGTTCTTCTTCATGTTCCCAAGAGACCCTAAACATAACTTGTGATCACTTTATAACTGATGTCTATTTGTCCTTCACTCCCATTTCACTAAGACTGAAAGATCCCTAATAATACACAGATTGTCTTATTCATTCTGATACCACTAGCACCCAGCCAAATAAATTTATACTGAATTAATGAAAGGTGAATTTTGCCAGTCAGGAAAAAGAAAAGGAAGAATACACACCAGGGTGTTAATCATAGTTTTCCTTGGGCGGTATGACTGAGGATGATCTTTATGTTCAGTACTTTGCTAATCTATGTTTTTTCATGTATTGCCATAAATATTACTTTTGGAATAGAAAAAAATTTTTACAGGAACCTGTACTTGGCCCATAAATTCATCATAAAAATGATCTTTATGCAAATATTCCAAATCACAGCTTTTTCTATAGTCTTTAAAAATGGGATCTTAAATCCCAGGAAAAAGCAACATTGACACCTATATGAATAACTAATATAAAAGTGGCAACAGTTGTTATACATACACAGATCACAGGAAAAAGAAAAGACTGACTATGAAAAGAATATAAGTCCAATAGCAATATCTGCTAATTCTTTTTGAGTCCTGATTTCTCTCATTCTACCTGGTATCTCAAACTTAATACAGCCAAAACAAGAACTCTTCGTTTCTACCCAAATCTGTCCTTTTCCCAGTCATCAATAACCAGAATTAATATCTATCCACTATACCAAAAATGTGGGAAATATTTCTGATTCCCTCCCCTCTTTCTCAACCTATCAAAATTATTGCAGCTTCCACTCTCAAAGTAGAAGACACTTGGTTTCCTCTGCTACCTCTCCGTTCGAAGTCTTTATGACCTCACACCTGGGTTATTGGGAGTAGCCTAACTGGTCTTTATGCTTTCACTCTGGTCCCACCCAATTCATTCCCACATAGTTGTCAGAGTGATCTTTTTTGTAAAATAGACCACATCCTGTGACTCCCTGCTTAAATACTTTTAATAGTTTCCCTTACACTTAGAATAAAATTTTCAGGCTTTTATGGGGCCTACGAGGCCCTGCATGCTATAGAACCAACCTCATCTCACATCACGCTTCCTTTTCCTCATATGCTCTACCCACACTAGCCTCCTCTGTGTTCCCAAAATGTGCCAAATCCTTCCTGCTTCTGGACCTTTGTTCTTGGTGTTCCTCTGCCTAGAATGCCCTTACCCTTCTTTACATGGAATGGGGGTTTAAAATGTCCACAATTTTTAACATTCCCTTCAAGTGACTCACTTCTAACCAAAAGAATAAGGCAGAAGTGGCAATGTGTGTTTTATCTAATGGGGTGAACCTTAATAAGAATCATAGGAGATCTACAAAGTTTTTTTGAGTAATTTTATTAGCAAAAATACCACCAAATAATGCCTATCCCACCACTGGGTGCTGGGTGTGTGAGTACAAATAATTTGCCCTCTTAGTTCCAAAGTCTTCTTACATGTGGTCTTTTGGCTTGCCTGCAGAAGAAAGAAAAATAATCTGTGGCCTCAAGGAAGACTATGGTGGTTTAAACTATTCCTATAAATTATCTGACACTACCTTTAAAAGAGGGAAGCCTGAATACCCTTCCCCTGAGTGTGGATGGACCTTAATGACCTGATTCTCAGGAACAGAACAAGGGAGACATAATTGTGTGTGATTACCATGACAAGGTCATAAAAGGCACTGCACCTTCCCCATTGTTCTCTCAAGAATCACTTGCTCTGGAGGAAGCCAGCCACCACACCAAGAGGACACAGGCAGACCAGAGTGGGTCTGTGGCAAGGAACGGGGCCTTATATCAACCGCTTTATGAGTGAGATTTCCTGGTAGCAGATCCTACAGTCCACATCTTGACTGGCATCTTATGAGAAACCCAAGCCAGACAGAACTACCTACCTTAGCAAGGCTCCTCCCAAATTCCCAACTCTCAGATACTCTATGAGATAATAACTGGTGGTGGTTTTAAGCTACTGAATTTTGAGACAATATTTTATAAAGCAATAGATAACTAATACACCTGGCTAGCTCCTTCTCATAAAACATAACTGCCATCTCCTTTCCCTGATGATTCTTTAAAATAGCTGCCACTATAAACCCGAGTGTCTACTCCATCACTTTCTTTTCTTCAGAGAACTTATTAGAGCGAGTAGTCTTATTTATTTCCTTACCTCTTTAGAATCTGTCTCTCCTGCTCCCCCATCCAAATGACAACTCTTGAGGACTGAAATGTTGTCTGATCACTGCTATATCCCTAATAGCAGTACAAAGCCCAATAAAGTTTTGCAAATGAAGGAAAATGCTCACCCTCACTCGCATAGCTAAATTAAAACATGGTGACATTTTTTACCTATCACAAGAATCAAACTATGGCTCATGGACCAAATCCAGCCCATCACTTGATTTTGTAAGTAGTTTTTTGTTTTGTTTTGTTTTGTTTTTTGGCACAGTCACACTCACTCAATTTATGTATCCTCTACAGCTGCTTTAGCAGTACAATGGCAGAGTTGAGTAGTTGCAACAGAGACCTTATTGCCCCCATAAAGCTGAAAATGTTTACTATTTGGCCCTTTGTAGGAAGTGTTTGCCAACCTCTGATCTACCAGACTGCCAAATATTAAAAAGTTTAATAATACTCAGCATTGGCGAGGGTGAAAAAAAAGGTGTGTGTGTGTGTGTGTGTGTGTGTATATATATATATATATATATATATATATATATATATATATATATTTGCATTTTTATTGTTAAATTTATTGGGGTGATATTGATTAGTAAAAATTATGTAGGTTCCAGGTGTACAATTCTATATTACACCTTCTTTGTATTGTATTACGTGTTCATCACTCAGAATCAGTTCTTATGCTCAGGTAACTACTAAATTATTGACTGTGTCCATGAGTTTTGTTTCTTTGTTGCTTTCTATTTTCTGTTATCAAATTAAATTTCTCCATCCCTTTTCCTTATTTTACCTACTATCCCATTCCTCCTCCCATCTTAAAGAAGTACCTCTAACATTCTTTGTAGTACTGGTTTGGTAGTGATACATTTCTTTAACTCTTTCTTTTCTGAAAAGCTCTTTATCTGCCCTTCAATTTTGAATGCTAGCCTTGCTGGGCACATTATTCTTAGTTGTAGATACTTGGTTTTCATCACGTCGAATATTTTTTGCCAATCCCTTCTATCCTATAAAGTTTCTGGTGAGAAATGAGCTGAGAGTCTAATGGGTGTCTCTTTATAAGTTACTACTTGCATTTCTCTTGCTGTTTTTAGAATTTTTTCTTTTTCTTTAACTTTTAACATTTTAATTATGATGTGTCTTGGTTTGTTTCTGTTTGGGATCATCTTGTTTGGGATTCTCTGTGCTTCCTGGGCTTGTATGTCTCTTTCCTTAGCCAAGTTAAGAAAAGTTTCAGTTATTATTTCTTCAAATAATTTCTTGATCTTTTGCTTTTCCTCTGTCCCTTCTGGTACACCTATGATTCTAATATTCTTCCGCTTAAATTGTCCCAGAGGAATCTCAAACCATTCTCATGTTTCTGGATTCTCATATCTCTCTGTTCTAAATGGGTGTTTTCTGCTGGCTTTTCTTGCAAATCACTACTTTGTGCTTCTGTTTTATCTAGTTTGGTAACTTTTATGCCATTCTTTATTTCAGTTAATGCAGTCATTATCTCTGTCTGGTCCTTTGTCATGGTTTGTAAGTCTTCTTTAATGCTTGCTATCTCTCTGTTGACATTTTCATCCAGTTCCTTATGCATTTTTATAATCGTTGCTTTGAGCTGTTTATGATGGGTCATCTGTCACCATCTCTTTAATTCTCTGGGTTTTCATTTTGGCAGCCTCTCTGGACCCTCACTGCTGCAGTTTCCTTGGTGTTTGCCGCTGATACTGGGTGGGTAGAGGTCTGTAGGGGAGGCACATTTGCAGCTTTGTTTTCTTCCTGTGGCTCTGAGGTTTGTGCAGGGAGTTTGGGCATGACTGCACCTTTCTGTTCTTGGTTTGCCCCACGCGTGGATTCTGCCCTGAGCCTTGGGGTCAGTTCTATATGCTGGTCTTTCAAACCATGCTGGTTGTGGGCCAAGAAACGTGCACACAGCCCCCTCTCTCCTTCTCCTTCCCAGCCAGAGGATTCGCACTGCAGATCCTCAATGCCCAGTCGCTCCCCCTCTTCTGGGAACTGGAGTGAAGTCCAGTTGCTTGGTTTTGTAGACTGGTCTGCACCTCCTGGGGCCAAAGTGAGGTGGATGCAGTGTCTCACAATCCCGACTATGGGCCTTCTTTCCTCTGTCCCACAGACCGAGTGAGGTCCAGAGCACTCTCCCATCACCTTCTTCCTCCTCCCTCCCTCAGTGGTAGAGTTACAAGTCAGACTGCAGGTGTCTTAATGTGATGAGTGGGTTTCTTAGCTGTGATTGTGCATTGTGTAGAGATTCCTTGGTTGAGGTATAATTAGTTGTAATCTCCAGAGGAGTTTTTCAGAGGTCCCTCTCATGCTGCCATTTTGTTGCCCTCTCCCCCTTGTGTAATTTTTGAAGAGTCAAATGTTCAATGTCTTTGGAGGGTAGTTGATGATAACAATCAAATTTAAAATATACATACTCTTTTGACTCCATAATTTCACTTCTAAAAATGTATCCTAAAACAATACTTGCATAAATTCACAAGGATATGAATAGATGTTCCCTAAAGCACCATTTGAAGAAATAAAAAGAAAAGTAATAACCTAACTATTCATCAAGATGGATGACTTGTTATGGGGTGTGTGTGTGTGTGTGTGTGTGTGTGTGTATATATATATATATATATATATATATATATATATATGAAGAAAGAACACTGCAGTTAAAAAGGATATGATAAAGCATTTATGTACTATTTTCAAATGTAGAATATAAAGTGAAAATACAAATTTGCAGAAATGTGTAATATAGATTATAATGTGTTCCTGAATCTATAAAATAGCATGTCTTAGTGCTGCAAAAATATACATATAGCATATTGCTAAAATACACTAATTTAATAGACTATTATATATTATATACGAGGTCTGTCCAGAATAAATCCAGCCATTGTCAATCTAATGAGAACAGTTACATGGCTGGATACTTTCAGAACAGCCCTCATATATATTAAATTAGGTTTATGAACTAGCTTAATTGGCATGATGAAAATGCTCAGAGTAGAGAATGTACTCAGAAATTCATTGTCTCATTTTTCTGTAGCTTCATGATTTGTTTTCCACTAATGAGACCTGACATTTTATATGTATAATATTCCAAAAGTATTTTCCCAAAAAGTACATATTACAAGCATCTTAATTTGGTTTAAAAAATAATTGGGGCATTTTTGTTTTACCTCTTAGTAAAGGACCAGAGAGAGATGAGAACAACCTTATAATACAGATGTAGACAGCTTAGTTACCAGCCTAAGTACCAGGGCTCCTAAATAAATGTTACTGCATAATTTAAATATTCATGAATGAACGAATGTTTATTACATAGCTGGTATTTTGATCAGCATTGACATAATACATACAGAAATAAATAAAATATAAGACTAGTTATTTCCTTAAAAACAGTCTATATTATAAAGACAAGGGGGAAAAGCATTCATCTAAGGATTATGAAACCTGGGTTCTAGTCCTCCAGTCTCACTGTGAAGAACTATTTTATTTTAGAGAAGTTTCTTGAAACTTAGGTTTCTATAAAAATAAATGTATATTATTAAAGTGATTGTAATTACAAGGAAGATGACAATATTGTTATTACAAATTTTTAGCATTCATATATTCAAACCCAGCCTTCCATTGGGATTCCACTTCTTGAAGCTTTCCTAGATTATTCCAGTTCACACACTCTCACTTCCTGCCCTAAACTCCCCTCAGACTTAGCACTTTTGAATTTAATTAAGTTGCTATCAAAATTAGTTGCTACTAGCCTAACTAATGCCTTAAGGATAGCAACTGTGACTTTCAAAACTTTTATTTCCCTATTGCCTTTACCTGTACTAAAAAGGGGTTACTTTAAAAAATGTAATTTATTTATTAAATATATATGAATGATTCAAATATTTCCTTAATAGCAGTACCTTGGCTCAACAATATCTCTCTAATAAATGCCTTTTATTCACGCACTCAATTACACCTCCACAGAAATTTAATTTCCTGCAGTGGCTTTCATTTCCTACCCCTGTTCTTCCCTGAAAGCACCCATTCTTTCTTTATCCCTTCTGCGATCAACAGAGACTTTCCTTCTCCCTCTGGCACCTATAAGATAGCCAGGAGTTCTTATCCACTCCCAGTACTTGCAGTACTAATTCTTAATTATTTTAATGTATTACATTGTCACTGTCTACTTTATGGTTGGATGGAAAATGAGAATGCCTATTGATTTAAAAAACATAAATTACAAAGTTGAGTTTTAACATCAATCCTCTCTAGACTCTTCCAAAAAAATTAAAGAGGGAACATTTCTGAATTCATTCCATGAGCCAGCATTAACCCAATACCAAAGCCAAAGACACTATAAGAAAACTACAGACCACTACTATCCTTGGTGAATATTGATGCAAAAAATTCTCAACAAAACTCTAGCAAGCAAAATTCAACAGCACAGTAAAAGGATTATATACCATGAGTTATTCCTGGAATGTAAATATGGTTCAACACAAAAACCAATCAATATATTACACCATATTAACAGAACAAGGGGGGCAAAAACATGTGATCATCTCAATTAATGCAGTAAAAGCATTTGCCAAAATTCAACAATTGTTCATGATAAAAACATTCAATAAACTAGGAATAGAAGGAAACTACCTCAACATAGTAAAGGACATTTATGAAAAGTCCACAGCTAGCATCATATTCAACAGTAAAACACTGAAAGCTGTCCTCTAAAATCAGTAACAAGACAAGGATGCCTGCTTTTGCCACTTCTATTGAACACAGTACAGAAAGTCTTAGCAAGAGCAATTGATTAAGAAAAAAGAAATAAAAGTCATCTAAATTGGAAAGAAGTAAAATTATTTCTGTTCCCAGATGACATAATCTTATGACAATGTAGAAAACTCTAAAGATTCCAGACTGTTAGAATAAATGAATTCAGCAAAGTTGCAAGATACAAAATTAACATGTAAAAATTAGTTGCATTTTTATACACTAATAATGAACAAGCCAAAAAGAAAAAGGAAATTAAGAAAATAATTCCAAAATAATATTGAAAAAGAACAAAGGTTGAGGTCTCATACTTCCTGATTTCAAAACTTAGTACAAAGCTACATTAAACAAAGTAGTGTGGTACTGGCCTAAAGAGAGACATACGGAACAATGGAATAGAATAGAGGCCCAGAAATAACCCTTGCATATATGGTCAAATGATTTTCATCAAAGGTGCCAAGACTAGTCCATGGAGAAAGGACTGCCTCTTCAACAAATGGTGCCGGAAAACTGGATATCCATATGCAAAAGAATAAAGTTGGACCCTTACCTTGTATCATACACAAAAATTAACTCAAAATGAACCAAAGACCTAAATATGAGACCTAAAACTATAAGATTCTTATAAGAAAACATAGAGGAAAAGCTTCATAACATTGGATTCAATAATGATTTCTTAAATATGACACCAAAAGCACAGGCAACAAAAATAAAAATAAATTATAGTGCATCAAAATTAAAATCTCTGTGCATCAAAGGATACAGTGAACAGAGTGAAAAGGCAAACTACAAAATAGGAGGAAATGTGAAGACAAAACACAAAGGCTAGAAGAAAATATTTGCAAACACACATGATAAAAGGACTGTTATCCAAAATATACAAGAACTCTTAAAACTCAACAATAAGAAAACAAACAACCTGATTAAAAAGTGGGCAAGAAACCTGAACAAGACACCTCACCAAAAAAACATACAGATAGCAAATACATATGAAAAGATACTCAACGTCATATATTGTAGGAATTTGCAAACTAAAACAACGAGATACTACACACCTACGAGAATGGCCCAAATCTAAAATACTGACACCACCAAATGCTAGTGAGAACATGAAGCGACAGAGGCTCTCATTTATTGCTGGTGGAATGTAAAATAGCACAGCTACTTTGAAAGACAGGTTAGCAGTTTCCTATAAAACTAAAGATGCTCTTACCATATGTTCCAGCAATTGTGCTCTGGCAGTTTCTTATAAAACTAAATATATTCTTAGCATACAATACAGCAATTGTGCTCCCTGGTATTTATCCAAATGAGTTAAAAATGTATGCCCTCCCCAAAACCTGCACACAGATATTTATGTAACAGCTTTATCCACAACTGCTAAAACTTGGAAGCAACCAAGATGTTCTTCAGTAGAGGAATGGATAAACAAATCGTGATATATCCAGACAATAGCATATTAGTTAGTGCTAAAAAGAAATAAGCTATCAAGTCATGAAAGATATGGCAGAATCTTAAATGCATATTACTATGTGAAAGAAGCTAATCTTAGAGAGCTACACATACTGTACTACATATTCCAACTATATGGCATTCTAAAAAAGGCAAAACTATGAAGACAGTAAAAAGATCAGTGGTTGCAGGGGTTGGTGGGAAGGAGGGATGACTAGGCAGAGCATGATGGATTTTTGAGACAGTGAAACTATTCTGTATAATGGTGGGTGTATGCCACTACACATTTGTCAAAACCCATAGAATGTACAAAACCAAAAGTGAAACCTAATGTAAACTATGGGCTTTGGGTAATAATGATGTGTCAATGTAGGTTTATGGATTATAACAAATTACCACTCTGTTGGGGAGGTTACATATGAGTATGTGTAGGAGCAGAAATATGGGAACTCTGTACTTTCCACATTCAATTTTACTCTGAACCTAAAATTGCTTTATAAAATACATTTCATTTAAAAAATAGGCAAAGGACTTAAATAACATTTCCGCAAAGAAGATATATGAATGGTCCATGAGTATGTGAAAAGAAACTCAATGTCACTAATTATTAGGGAAATGAAGTCAAAACAACAATGATATCATTTCACACCCATTTGGATGGCTATATAAAAAACGAAATAAAACAAAACAAAGAACAAACAAAAAAACACAATTGTTGGTAAGGATAGCTGCTTTTGAAACCCTTGTAATGTCCTAGGTGATAGGGAGTTTTCTTTACTTCTACTGAGGTGACTCTGGATGGGCTCCTGGATGCTCCTGGATGAGGGCTGGTCCCCACAAAAAACAAGCCATATTAGAAGTTTGGAATTTTCATCCCAACCTCCTATTCTCTTGAGAATGGAGAAGAGCTTAAAATGCAGTTAATGATCAATCATACCTACTTGAGGAAGCTTTCATACAATCCCAGTAGTATGGGGTTCAGAGAGCTTCTTGTTTGGTGAACACATTCATATACCAGGAGTGCAATCCATCCCAACTCCATGGGGATAGAAGCTCCTGTGCTTGGGACCCTTCCAACAGACCTTACCCTATGTAGTCTTCATCCGGCTGTTCATTTGTATCCTTTAATAGACTGTAAACAAAAGTGTTTCCCTGAGTTCTGTGAGCCACTCCAGCAAATTATCAAACCTGAGAAGGGGCTCATGGGAACCTCCAATTTGTAGCCAAATCAAACAAAAGTTGTGGGTAACCTCGGGACCTATTACTGGTGATTGCCATCTGAAGTGGAGCGGAAGCAGTCTTGTGAGACTGTGTCCTTAACCTGTGGGATCTGACACTATCGACATACCTGGTAGATAGTGTCGGAATTGAATTCAATTGTGTAGGACACCCAGTTGGAGTCACAGAGAATTGCATGGTGTGGGGTAAAACGTTCACACACTTGGTGACCAGAAATGTCAGAAGTATTCTGCGTAAGAAGTAAAGGAGAAACACAGGAGGAAGAACTGGATTTTTCCCATAGAAAAACATGTTTTTCACTAAACCACATTTGATCCAACAATTCCACTTTGGGTATACATCCAAAAGAACTGAAAGTAGGGTCCGAAAAGATATTCATACATCTGTTTATCGCAGCATTATTCATAATGAGGTGGAGGCAACCCAAATGTCCACCAACAGATGGATAAACAAAATTTGTTTTATAAATACAATGGAATATTATTCAACCTTAGAAAAGGAAATTCTGACACATTCTACAACATGGATAGAAGCTGGAAACATGCTAATTCAAACAGCCAGTCACAAAAAGACAAATACTGTATGATTCCACTTACATGAGGTATCTGGAATAGCCAAATTCATAGAAACAGAAAGTAGAAATGCAATTGCTGGGGGCTGGGGGAGGGGTGTATGTGAAGTTAATGGATATAGTTTCAGTTGGGCAAGATGAAAAAGTTCTAGAAGTTGGTTGTATAAAAATATGAAAATACTTAACACTACTGAATGAACTATATAGTACACTTCAATATGGTTAAGATGGTAAATTTTTAATAATGTGTATTTTATCACAATTAAAAAATTTTTTAATTCAAAACAAAAACTGAGCTCACTTGCCAAAATAATTCTAAAATTTAATTCCAGAAATACAGATGCTAGAAATCAAGATTCTTCCTGATTCTTGTTCCAGATGAAGTTACAGGTGTCTAGACAGGATGAAAATCTAGAGCAGCTTCTGTGATCTACTCGCAGAAGGGCAATGAATTCCACTTCCGTAAAGAGTATTTTAAATTCAGAATAATTTCTGCCTACCGGATATTGCACAAGTTGAAAGTAATATGGCATTCTGATTCACTTAGAAAGCTTCCATTTACAGCAGCTGCTTCAATAACACTCAAATCTGTGTTGAGTTCTAGGTCCCACAGAGAAAAAATAGTGAACAAGATAGCTATGACGTGATCGTTGCCCTCAAAGATCTCACAATCTAGCTAAAAACGGGTAAGTCCTTCGTGGTGTAGTGGTTTAAGATTTGGACGCTAGTGCTGTCAACGCTGCCGCCTAGGTTCGATTCCCGGCCACGGAACTACCCACTATACCAAAAAAAAAAAAAGGGAACCGAAAGGACAAAGACACTGCTGAAACCTATGTAATCCTTGCTAACAGATATCACCCCAATAAGTCTAAGAGTAAAAATAAATTTAAAAAATAATAACTTGGAAAAACGAAAATGCGCATGCCCCTAAGGCAAAAACTAAAACTAGTGAACAAGATAAACTGCGTCACAATGATTATACAACTTATTTCCACCGAAAAAAAGAAAAAGACGGCAAGGTAAGGCTGCTGAGGTTTCCCACACCGAAGAAGGTAAGGTGAGGCCTCGGAGAGGCCCCGTTGGGCCTCCGGAGGGTCGGGGAGGGCCCACCAGACCTCTCCAGAGTGGCGTTCGCCCTCCGAGGCCGAGGCCGAGGCGGCGGGGGCGCGCTTCCCCGGAGGCCGGGCAGCAGGGAGAAAGGGGCGGGGAGGGAGGAGGGTCTGAACTCCAGGATCCCCGCGCTTTCCAGCAGAGCCCGGATCGGGAAGCCGCTCTCCCTCAGACGCCGGAAAGTGCGCCACGTACGGCGCAGAAGGACCGACCTGGGCGGCCGGAGGGGTTGAGGGAGGGGCGACGTACCCATTCGGATGTGCACGCTGGCAGAGGCCACGGAACTGCCATAATTGAAGTCGTCCTCGATGGAGGAGCAGGGATAGCGAAGGTGAGAGTCGGCCATGTCAGCAACAGAATCCGCAGTTCCCCTGCGGAACGAGGAAAAACGGCTCAGCACCAACGCCCTTCAGCCCACATCCGCTTCAAGCCACCCAACCTAGCTAGTTGCACTACTTCCGCGAAGCGAAGGCCAAGCTAATGGAGGATCGCAGCTCAAAAAGCAAGTTAGGTTGAGAAAAACTACTTCCGGTTAGGGTGGGAGCGCAGATGAATTACGTTCTCTGCCCTCTGAAGTGAAACTTTTCTCAGATTTTCCTCGACAAGCTTTTAAAACCTCTGGCTTGGAGAAAATAGAAATGTCTTCTCACCATTCTGGAGACCAAAGCTCTGAAGTCAAGGTGTCAGCAGGGCTAGTTGCTTCTAGAGGCTCTTAGGGATGGATAATCTGGTTCGTGCCTCTTGAGTAGCTTCTGCTGGTTGCCAGCAATCCTTGTATTTCCTTGGTTTGTGGCTGCATCACTCCAAGCTCTACCTTTCTCATCCCAAGGCCTTTTCCCCTCTGTTTCTCTGTGTCCAAATTTCCCCCTTCTTATAAGAATACCAGTCATTGGATTCGGGACCACCCTAATCCAGTATGAGCCCTTCTTAACTTGACTACGACTTTATTTCCGTTAAAGGTCACATTCAAACGTCATGTTTAGGACTTAAACATCTATTTTTGGTTATATATGTCATCCCAGAACACAGGTGGTGACTTTTCAATTTTGTCTTAAAGGATAAGTAGAGGTTCATTAGGCAGGAGATACTGAAAAAATCCAAACATGAAATCCTGAGTATAGACAAACTATAAAAGACCCAGGCACATATGCAAGATAGTACAGAAGAATAAGATTTGGTAATTTACTAGATATAGGCAATGTCTGCCACAATATTCTTCTGAATATATTAATATTACTACAAGTTCCCTTGGCCCATGAGACCAGAAACACAGAAGTTGATTTTATAGGAAACGGTTAGTTCAGCACATGCTGATTTGAGGTGAAAGCAAGAAATTGAAATAAAATTATTCAATAAATACTAGAGCCATGAGTTGAGAAGGAAATGTGTAGGGCAGGTTAGGACTGAGGACACAATATGACAGTGCTAAATGTAGAGATAATAGAAGAAGAAAGACATTATATAAAAATCTCCATATTCTGGAGTAAAGAAGATCAAAGAATTCAGCCTGTGGGTCCGTAGCATAAGCCAGAGAAAGAGTCAGTTAAGAAAACAGAAGGAACAATCAATGTAGGAGGAAAATACTGAGTATCATCATAGAAGACAAAAAACCCAAACATTCAAGAAAGATGGTATGATGAGGGACTAACGCATTGGAACCATCAGAATAAACCCTGGGCCATTTGATCGGAAAATTACTAATATTTTTAGACCCAAACATGCTGAATATTTTCATATGTAAACTTGTTATGGGCCATTATCAAGGCACCAGCTTTTTTCTTACAAGAGTTCAGAACGATGCAATAGCCTCAGTACAAGAACAAGAGGAACTATGGCCACTCTGAAAGGCCAGAAAATGTGGATAAATAATTACCAAGTGTTTTTAGGATGTCAGCTCTAAAACCTGATATTATAATATTATGTCTTGAATTTATGTGCAGAGGGTTTGTTAGGAACTGGAGTTTGTGTCCCTCCCAAATTTAGGATATTAAGCCCTAGCTTTGGTTTGGCTATCTTTGGAGCAGGGCCTTCTAAGGAAATAATTAAAGTTAAATGAGGTCATAAGGGCGCGGCCCTGATCATATAGAATTTGTACACTTACTAGGAAAAAACGCATGAGTGTCTTCTCTCCCCTTTCCCCTCCACCCCTCTCTCCCCCAGTGTGTGTGTGTGTACACCTACTCAGGAAAGGCCATCTACAAGCCAGGAGAAGGGTTCTCATCAGAAACTGAACCCTGCCAACACCTTGATCTTGCACTTATAACCTCCAAAACTGTGAGAAAGTACATTTCGGTTATTTAAGGCACACAGTCTGTGGAATTTTATGTCAGCCTGAACCAACTAAACTAACACAGGATGTATTTGGGATATTTACTTAATAGCAAGAAAAAGAGAGTCAGTCCTTGAGAGGGAAAATTTGATTTCTGCTCATAATAAGACATAAATAACATGACAATGAGTTTTTTTATTTGTTAAGCATGTTTGTAAGTATTTTTAAAATAATACTGCATCCAGAGTTCATACAGTCTGTAACAGTTTTGTCATCTGTAAAATGCAGGGATTAGACTAAGATTTGTAAGCCCTTTTCCAGTCTTAAATTGCAAGCAATCTGAATAAAATAAATATTTTACTGCAAGAGAAAATATGTTGCTGTATTCTCAGATTTTTTCACATATTCAGGTTCTTCTGGGGTAAATAAAGTTTTGTTTCAAAAATAGAACTTTAGCTACAATTGCAATAAAAGCTCTTGGCTGAAAACAATCCAATTATGAAAATCAGACTTTTACAAGTCAATGTCAGCTACACAAAAGTTACTGTAGCAACACACCCTGACATAAAAGGGGCCATGAAAATGATTAAAAAAGAAAACAGTCAAATGGGATGAAACATGAAAGTATGGGAGAAATTATTTTCTATACCTGAGGGTTTTCTCATCATAGAAACAATACATGCCAAATTTAGAAATTTTGGAAAACACAAAGAAAATAAAATTACCAATAATCTTTTCCATCAACCCTAAAGGAATAATTATTAAATTTTTAGTATATATCACATGAAATAATAGATTTTTAGAAAAATGTTTTGATATCTTAAATGGGTAACACTTGAGTTACAAGACAATATTCTTTTAAATATACACACACACACAAAACTGGAGGAATAATTATTGTATGTTATTTTCATGAGATCATTTTAATGAATGCCTAAGAAACCACCCAATGTTCACTTTTAAAAATTACCAAGTAATGTGTACTACAAATGTTCTCACACCATTACTCATCTTCACCCTATCCCTGAACCCCATGGCACCTATGACCCTCTATGGTAAGACTCAGGAGTAGGACAAGGCTTAAAGTAGGCTGGGTTAGTGATCTTTGTTTTGAAAATTATTTCCAAAATTAAAAAATCTACATCCCACAACCCTGGTGTCCTTTGAACTTTCGTCCTAGGGATGCTGGGTAAATAGCTGCCACCAAGATAGTTGTCTCATATGTATTCAGAGCTGTTCATCTCACTCACTAGTTTTCTCTCTTACCTGTTTTCAGGTGTCCAAAATGGTGATGCCTGTACTTAGCTGGGGCTTCGCCACTAATAACACTGTATATCTCTGTCATTGTTTTCCTCAACATTTCCATTGTTAATCTTTGCTGTTTATTATTCTCTTCCCTCCAGCTGGGATGGAAAAAATTTTTCTTCTAATATCCAATTTTGGGGGGAGGTGGTACAGTTGGAGAGGATTCCATGGCACAAGGCTAGGTCATAGGGTGAAACAGTTTTGAGGTTTAACCGCAGCCCTCTCTTTGCCAGAAAGCATGTATGCTGGGAGAGGGTGGGAAGGCTGCAGTGCAGGGTTGGGTCTGCATGGATTCTAGTGCAATCACAGGATCATCTAGAGCAGTGGTTCTCAACCTTCCTAATGCCGTGACCCTTTAATACAGTTCCTCATGTTGTGGTGACCCCCATAACATTATTTTCATTGGTACTTCATAACTGTAATTTTGCTACTGTTATGAATTGTAATGTAAATATCTGATATGCAGGATGTATTTTCATTGTTACAAATTGAACATAATTACAAGAGTTCTTTCACAGAAATTATCATTGTAATCCTTTTGTCTGGTTCAATGTCACATTCCTCAAAGAAAGCAAATAAGATAGACAACATATAAATTTTATTTTCATCCAATTTTATTTTTTTGCCAAAGCTGAAGTTTCATTTGGAATGATCGAATTTTTTCAGACAAATCAAGGCATGTTGCATTTGGTCCTTGCAGTGATAAAATTTAACCTATTCAAGATGACAAAGATGTCAACCAAGTAAGCTATTTTCTGCAGTTCACTTTTATCACTGAAAAGTGCTTCGAACTGCAGTCTTGCTTTCCGATTAAAAAACATTTTGAGTTCACCACAAAGCTCAAAAACATGTTTTAAAACGTTTCCTCTCAACAACCATCTCACTTCAGTGTGAAATAGCAGAGCATCATTTGGTGCATCCAACTCATTGCACAGTTGTGAACACAGTCGACTGTTTAAAGTGCTCGCCTTTACAAAATTGACAGAACTTATGACGCTTTTCATTACTTCTTGTAACTCTGTGGCAGCGTCATCATTGCTAATATTTGCCGATGAATCATACAGTGAGTTCCGATGACTTTTGGTGACTCATTTAGTACCAAACGTTGAAATGCAGATCGACATCCTAGCATAGCTGGAGCACCTTCTGTGCAAACACCACAAACCTCTTTTCCCAAGAGATCTTATGCTATTTCAGAAATGAACCAACTGTGTCAAATACATCACGTGCAGTAGTTGTCATTTCAAGAGGTTAGCAAAAAAGAAACTCATCTTTAAAGTTGCCATCATTAATATACCTCACGTAAACCAGTAACTGTGAACAGTTTGCAATGTCTGTAGGTTCATCAAGCTGGATACTAAATATTTAAAGTGGAGCAGATTTAATTTCCTGGATTACCTGATCAAGAGTATCAGCAGACACGTCATCTGTTCTTTTGTGGACAGTGTCGTTAGGTAAGAAAATTGCACTCAATTTCGTAACAAATTCGTCTCCGATCATAACTCGAACAATGTCCTTGGCCGCTGGCACAGTAAATCCTCAGCAATGGTGTGAAGTTTCATAGCTCTGGCGATTCTGAGTGCCACCAAATATGAAGCTTCAATGGCTGCTATGTTTTGTTTGTGGTACTTGCCACCAGTGTCAAGTCTGGCTTTCTGGAGTCCATCAGCTTTGCTTCTAAAATAGTTGGTATCCTTGCTGGCAAAGCTTGGATGCTTGCTATCAAAATGGCATTTTAGTTTGTTTGGCTTCATAGATTCGGCTGATAGAACTTTACAACAAATAACACATTGCGGTTTCTCAATTCCTGCTGTAATTATTGAGGGAAAACCATACTGTAAAAAATCCTCACTATATTTTCTTAACATTCTTCTCTAGATGATCCATATAATATATAACAATAGCTTTGATAATACAAAAGATGATACATGGCATAGATCAGTCAATATAGTTCATTAAAGTTTCCTATGATTTACCGTTTGTGTTGTTTTTTTAACATACCTGTTAACTATCACAAGGGGGCAGTATTCACATCAAACACAGCTGAATATAAAAAGACTGATCAGCATCCAGATTAAGTTCTCATGGTACAGATATATATATTTTTTGCAGTAGTTGATGATTTTACAGTACATGATTTTACATTTACCCAGTAATTATAATTCATGAATTCATGAGGTGTCATTTTACCTCCAATACTGCTGCTTTCAACACAGCAGCTGCTTTCTACACAGTAGCTGCTCTCTACACATGTGTGACTGGTCTGCATAAGTACATTATGGCACCAACCCTGAATTTGTACTGGGTGTATGTGAAGGGGTTGGTGCGATGATGTCATCACGCTGGGTACTTGTATGTGGGCATATCTGCATGTGGGCGGATCCGCCTGGAGACGGATAGAGGAGCGGTGTCTCAGTTCCTAAGACCATCGGAAATATGTGTTTTCTGATGGTCTTAGGTGACCCCTGGGAAAGGGTAGTTCAACCCCCAAAGGAGTCACAACCCACAGGTTGAGAACCGCTGATCTAGAGATTCTAGAGCTTCACACTGCTTCTGACCATGCTCCTAGAACCATTCTCTACTAACACTTATTTCTCTCAAGGGCGCAGCTGCTTCTCTCTCTACAATCCAGTTTCCATGCCCAGCTCACATTCCACAGACAAAGTGTATACATTTGAACTCCAGTTTTCAACAGAGTTTAGTTTCCTTCCCATTGGTATATAGGCCCTCATCAAATCAGGGAGTATTACCAAATGTCTATTCAAGTGTATCAGTTTGGATGTGTTTGGCTGCAAATTACAAGATTCCTGGCTTAAAATCTGGCTTAATAAGGTGATTTATGTCATATAAATTCACAAGCAGCACATCTCCGGGCAAAGAATGAATGAACTGCTGGATAATGTTATCATGAATTTGTTTTGGCTTTTTTCTTTTTTTCTCTCACTAAATCATCCTCAGGGGTCACTTCATTATATTGATCTTCATGTGCTTGCAAAATGGTTCCAGAGGTGGGCAAAACTGCTATATGCTTCTGTTTGGATCCAGAGAAAGTGAGATCTGAATGTGACCTTGTCTCTGCCAAGTCGTATATTTTTGCCAATTTCAATCACATGTCAGCCTCAATCTCAGTGCATAGATCACTGCAATTTTAAATTTGGAGGTCAGGGTAGACCTTAGCCAAGGGGGAAGAGCATACCAGGCAAGGGAATAGCAAGTGCAAAGGCTCCAGTACAGGACTCTGCTAGGCGTATTCAAAAACCAGCAAGGAGGTAGTGTGGCTAAAGCCAGATGAACAAGGAAGGAAACAATGTCACAGGGTAACAGAATAGAGTGGGAAGGGAGAACAGAATTCAGACTGTATAAAGAGTTTGACTTTTATTCTGACTGAAATTAGAAGACAGTGTTGGCTTTTGATTTAAAAGATCAATCTGGATACAGTTATGAGGAAAGCCTGTAGGAAGCACTAGTGAAAGCTCTTTTTAGTTAGGGGAAAACTATAGTAATTCAGACAAGATATGATGATGACTAAAACCTGGAGTGTCAGCAGTGGAGGTTGGGAAAAGTGTGAAATTCTAGATATAGTTTGAATAGAATCAACAGAATTGGCTGGTGGATTCAACATGGGCTGTGAAGAAATAGAGGAGTAAGGATGACTCTATAGTTTTTGGTTTGAACAACTGGAAGGAATAAGTAAACTAGATGAGGAAAATGTCAATGTAGGTTCGGGAGCATGATCAAGAATTCAGTTTTGGACATGAATCTGGAGTCTAGGTTAAACATGTATGGCAATCCTCAGTAGATAAGTGGTTTTAAAGGCTTGGCATTGGTTGAGATCACCAAAGGGAGTGGATATAGATAGAAGAACCATGGACTGATCCAACCTTAAGAATTAAGGGAGAAGAGGAGGGACAACAAAGGAAGCTGAAGAGTGGCTAGTGAAGTAAGCAAAAAAATAAGAGAATGTATGTAGAAGACAAATGGAGATAGAGTCCAAGACGGAAATGGTGATCAACTTGTAAAAAACTGACAGGTCAAGTGAGATGAGGACTGAAAACTATTTAGCAATGATGTGGACATAGATGACCCTGAAGAGAGCAATTTCAGTGGAATAAAGTGGGGGGGGCGTGGTTCTCATTAGAGTGGGTTTAAGAGGGAAATTGGAGACACTAAGAATATTCATCACCTTACTACAAAACGGAGCTAAGGAATGGTTGATAGAAGAGGGAAGTGCCATCAAAGAAGTGTTTTTGTCGTTTTAAGGTGAGAAGAAAGAACATCATATTTGAATGTTTATGGACTTGATCAATAAAGAGTGAAACACTGATTATAGGACAGAGAGTGAGGAGAACAGCTACCCTTGATGTCTTTGAGTAGGGGGATAGGAGGTAGAATCTAGTGCATCAGTGAAGGGATTAGACTTAGATAAGAGTCTAGATAATTCAGCTATGGAAAAGGGGGCAGAGTGTATGTTGGTTTAGATGCTGGTAGGTAGGTCAACATGGTAGTGAGATTCTGTGGAAGTTTTTCCTGTTGCATCAGTAGTCTCAATAAATATTCTGAAGGTCATCAGCAGAGAATGAAGACTGGGGAGAAGATGATGGGAATTGAGGAGGAAAAGAGAAGGCATAAAACAGTTGTCCAGGAGACCAAAAGAGTAAATGGAATAAAGGCACATCATATAATTGCCTGGCAGCATAAAGGACCCACTTGAGCATCATGACTTTTATTTTAAATTGAGTCAAATAAACAGGGTTTGGGCTTTTTCACTCAAGCTACACTCTGGTGCATGGTGTCAAAGCCAAAAATTGGAAATCTGGATTTCATCAGGATGTAGAGTTGCTAAGAGAGGTCAACAAAGTGAGAGTTGAGCAAGAGAATGGAGAGTAGATGCAAAGGAGAGATTATAATCATTGAGTGTAGGCATTATGGATAAGGAGACAAGTGAGGACATCAAGAGGGTGGGACCAGAGATGAGGTGGCAAGATTTGGGGTTTGGTATCCTAAAGAGCAGGAAGGAATGTTGTCAGTGTACCAGAGGGAATACACTACAAACACAGGAGGTGTCGTCAGAGAATGGGTTAATGAGACAAAAATTATGGGTGGGGTGCAGTTACTGATAATGACAAGTTCTAGGGGATGATTGTGGGAATGAGGCTGAAATAGGGTGGAGGATAAGATCATTGGAGGAGAGGAGTCAAGGAACTGAGAGTCCAGGGTATTACTAAGATTATCATCTATTCTACATATATTTTAAGTCACCAAGAATTAAGACAGGGTTAGTATTGAAGAGAATTATAGTGAGAATGAGCTATATAATCTAAAAATGAGGAGGAGGAGGAACTAAGGTGGAGGGGAGCAGAGCATGATGGCAACAGTGAAGTGTAGTGAGTTATATAACTTGATAAAGAATTCAAAACTTAGAGGCAGTTTTTGGGAATAAGGAGAATGTGTGGTCTGATGCTGCTAACATGGAAATCACAAAAGATTTCACCTAATCCATATTCACATAAACTGGCTTTCACGTGAAATGCTTGCTTCTTTGTAAATCAGAAAATCTGGCAAAGCAGGCCTTGCTGATCGCTTCACTCACCAATAATTATTTCCTGGCTCCTCTGTTCCAGCAATTCAAAAGCTACCAAACACTGGGATCTTGCCTCGTTGTTCACCTTATTCAGGTAGTCCCTTTGAGAAGTTTGGGGCTTATTAAGCGTGTACAGGCTGACAATCAAACTTTAGCCATTTGAACAAAGAGATATAGAAAATCTTGCCCAAACAGTTCCATCTTTCCCAGTTTTCAAACGTGGACCACTTTAGCTAAGAAAGACTTGGAAATTCAGGTGAGAGGATCAAATGATGGTGCATCATCACCGTGGACCCCTAGGGGGCGCCATTCCCAAAGACTGCAAATTTGAAAGGTTCCAAACAGGTGTTGACGTTTTTCAGTTGGTGGTCACTGGGCGCTTTCAGTCATTCAGGCTGGGATTGTCATCACTTTTAAAGCATCCCTCTTTTTGTCAGAGCACTTGTGTCATGCCTGCGGGGGAATATTACAGCATAAATGGTACAAGATTTCAACACAAGAGTCAGTTTTACTGAAACTCCATGTTGAAAACTAGTTCTTTGAGGAAGGAAAAAGTTGGTCGAACAGTTTCATCAGGAAACCCCAGAAAGAAGAGAACATAGTAAAAGCAAATAGCAGGGAGAAGGGGCAGCAGCAGCCTCGTGAAGAAAATCACCACAATTTTATTTTACTTTGTTCTCACTTGTGTTCATCTTTTCCAGTAATCCCTTCATAAATGCACATGTATCTGTTTAAATTCAGTAAAAGTTAGAAGAAAAATGCGTCAAAAGGTTTAGCGTGGTTGTTGGTTGTCTTCGGCTGAGTGGGGCTAGGAGTGATTATTTTCTTCTTTACATTTTTTCTGGGTTTTCCAAGTGTTCCTTAAAGTATCAGGTTTCTGACCGAAATAAGCTTTTTAAAGAAGTAATGACAGCTCTCACATCCAACCACAGCAAGAGACAGTCCTCTGCATGAGTTCTGCAGTCTGGTCTCTCTCCAGCTCTCACTCGGGTTTGTCTCTTCAATCACGTCCTAATCCCAGAGGAATGAAAGGACTGTTCAAAATTTCAAGCCAAGGAGAAGGGCGTCCCCCCTGGACATCTCTGGGGAGTGGCGCTTAGCGTCACGTGGGGCCCGCCCCTTCCCGGGCCTGGCTCGGCTCGTTCTGCCGTCTTGGCCGCGGTCCTGTGGGCAGGATTTCCGCGGTTGTGTAACGGCACCTCGCGGACGTGCAGAGACCGAGGCTCCGCATCCCTCCTGCGCCTGGCCCTTGGTCTCCGGCAACCGAGTCATGGATTGGGCGGCGGCGGCGGGGCGCTGCGGGGCCCGCGGCGCGCTCTCGGTGCACACGCTCCTGTTCGACGTGCCGCCCGCGCTGCTGGGCGAGCTCTGCGCGGTCCTGGACAGCTGCGACGGCGCGCTGGGCTGGCGCGGCCTCGGTGAGTGAGGCCCGCAGCGGCGACGGGGGGCCTCCTCGCGACCCGCCGCCCGAGCTGCGGGGGCGGCTCTGCGCGGTCCCGGACAGTGGGAACGCGCGTGCTCGGCCGGCGCGGCCTCCGCACGTTCGCAGGGGGAAACCCGTCTCGGGAGGGACCCGAGAGCCTCTGAGCAGCTCCCCTTTCTGTTTCAAAGCAACCTGGGCTATCGCTGGAAGATGAAGTGGGCGGAGGCTTGGGAAAAAGTTGCCTTCGTGAAACCACTTAATGTTTATCAATGCCTGCCTGGCCCGGTGCACAGTATTTTAAATCAGAAAGCCTATGTGATGTCTTCTCATTGTTAAATGACCCTAGCATACAATTCTCATTATTAAAGTTATAAAAATATTAAAACAGTTTTATAATCTTAAAATATTTATCCTTTGGCGTTTTCGGTGCACTTCCAAGTGTCCACCCACCTTAATTAAATTTCAGGTGTAATGCTGAAGTAAAATGCTATTTGTAATTAAAGTGGCTCCCAGTTTTGTTTTGTTTTTTATTAAATATTCACCCAATTTGACGGAATGAAGGTTTATGCTGGAGAATGGCTTTTCATTTTAATCTAGAAAGTTGACATCAGAACTCCATTTTATGCAGTCATTGGAAGGTTGAGCAACTACCTACCTGTTGGAAGTGTTGAGGATGATCACCAGAAATGATGCAGACCAAAGTCTTTGTTTTGTTAAGTACAGGTGCTTTGGGTTGGATTTGGCACTCCATGATGCCACATTTAATTTTAGTTGAAAATAAACACAACTGTGTCAAAACAAGTTAGCCTCAATTCTCTGAAATAGCTATTTTTCTAAGAATAGCAGAAGGCCAATGAGGAAAAACGTTTTATTTGTTGTTGAATATGGTCACACGTTCTGGAATGTGGCATTGGTTTCTAGTTATATAAAAATTGTTTTTATATTATAAGCTCTATAATTTTAAATTGTGACCCTTAAGTAAAACCCTCAGAAAAAGATACTTGAGTCTTTGATTTTTGGAAAGCATAGAGATTTCCAGGATTCATCTGAGGGGTAAGATTGATTCCTCCCATACATTGGCAGTTTCTATACTCATTGGTTTCCTGGAGTTACTATATTTGTGAGAGAAAATGTTTTTAGTCCAGCCTACGGGGCAGGGAGGTATCATAAATGAGTGAAACAGGTTGGTGTCAACTAAAAGGGTCAGTTAGTACTCAGTCCCAGGTCACTGCTGCTATTCAGGAAATTTAACCCAATGTCCCCGAGTCTCTTCTCTCCTCCCCTCCCCTCCACTCTCCTCCCCATAGAGGAGATCAGGTATTCATACTTCCCATGGGCTGTCTCAATAACCCTTGCAGTTGTTGTATGAGACAGGTACTTTGATCATCATCAGTGTTTCAACAGGTGAGAAAACTGTGGTACAAATTAGTTAAGTAATTTGCCCACATTGACACAGCTAGAGTCAGGACTTGAAATATGGCTTTCTGGATGCAGGGCCTGTGCCCTTACCTATAGCCACTCTGTATCTCTCACTTCCTAACCATGACTTCCTCAAAGTCACAAGTATTGCTGTGCGCTTTCTGCTACGTCTCACAGCCTCCCTAAGGCACAGCCATTTCTGCCCTGAGAACAATTCAGTGAGCCATTTCCAGCATACAGCCCCATATTCCTCGTTATGGAAATACATGAAGATCACCCAAATGAGAACAAGAAAAGGCTGTTCATTCAAAGCAAGGGAGCTGGTCACCATCAGTTGCATTTGACAATGACACAAAGGCAGGCAGGAGTAGAAAAGCTTCAGAGTGGAAAAAAGAGAAGGCTTCAGTTATGCCCTGACTGTTAGCTGTTGGCATGAGAGAGCTGGGGATGGGCTAACTTAAAGTGGAGAATTCTATGTGATTGTTTAAGGGTGCATATTTGACTTTCTCCAGTTGGCCCTAACTTGGAAGCAGGGGCAAAAATTAGGGAAGCAGTCAGTTTTTCATCAGGTTTTAACGATGTGGGGTCAATTGCTGCAAGGGTTATTATTTAGCTACCTGGACTAATTGTTACAGATACTAATTTGACTTCCCGAACTAGTCACTATCGATAGTAGGTTGGCTTCCTGGACTAGATGCTGCAGATAGTAGTTTGACTTCCCAGACTGGTTCCTGTAGATGGTAGATTGGCTTCCTGGGCTGGTTGTGGGCCAGAGTTCCCTTTTTCCATATCGTCTGGCCATTGTTCCTTGTATGTTATCCTCTCTTAGGAGAAGAATGTAAAATGTCCATTACTTGACTCTCCAGCTGTACAGTTCATTGTGCAGGGAGTAAGTGCCTCCTGACTGCCTGGACCACACAGTTCTTAAAGGAGACCTGGAACACACCAGCTGCTTCATGAACTGTTAGCAAGAAGGGAAGGTTAACTCAGGTCAGGGTAGTTGAGGGCAATTATCTGTGTTAAATATGCTGAGTTTCTCTATTGGCACCAAGAAAGGAGAAAGAGGGAAAGAGGTATGTAGGGAAAAGCTTGACCTTAGTGAGGGGAGGGAAGAATATGGGAGGACTGGATCGGGAGACAGTCTCTTTTATGCTCAGGACAGCTGAGCCAGACGATATGGAAGGCTCAAAACTTTGTATCAAAACTTTGTATCAAAAACAAATATAATAGTAATAGGTGAGATGGTCTCAAGCTCATCATGATTCTCAATGGTGGTGAATATCAACCTGTATTTGCAAAGGCAGCTCTAACAAAGGTACCTCATATGGCAGCCAATATGATGTGATCACTGTGTATATAATAAGGTAGAAGATCAGTTCACAAAGGAGAACCACTTGTACCATCTTTTAAAGATCCAAATGCCCAGGCCCCATGCCTGGAGCTAATGATATAGTAAGTCTGCAAAGAGGGGCCAACATCTTTCCGTTTTCTGCCAAACCCTATGGGTGAGTCTGATGCACAGCCTGGTTTGGGAACCATTGTTTAATCCAAATTCTCTTCTTTAATAGCATTTTAATAGGATAGTTATGTTATCCCACTCTTCCACTACTCCACTAATTTTTTTATCTTTAAACAAATTTTACATATTAATCTTCAAGTCTCTTTTATCAATCTCATTATTAAAAATAGTTTAATCACAAGGTCCTATATTCGCTGGTTGATGTTGTTAATTTTATAGCTTTATAATGAAAGTAGGAGCCTAAGTTGGAAAATGTTATTAATCTTATACTGCTTTACCTACATGATAAATGTATATAGAGCCTCTGGTGACAACTCATTTCATTGTATTAGAATTGAGTGGTATTTAAATTGTTTGGAGTGTTCACACTGTAAAAGCTCTCAACATTTATGCCATACTAAGAAGGAAACTTATTACAGATATTATGTAATGAGTTGTGTTCAGTTTGTTCCTCTCTAAAAAAGAAAGACAATTATAGAAATTATTAATCATTTTAAGACAAATTAAATGTAGAATCACATTAAATGTGTTTGAATATTCAATAAAGATTTAAAATAGTAGTAGTAGTAATAATAATAATAATAGCTGTTATCGCTTGAATGCTTACAATTTGCCATATACTCTGTGCTGAGCACTTTGCACGAATTACCTCATTTATTTATCCCCAGAATTCTTTGAGGTCAGTCCTCTCACTCTATCCATTTATAGACAGGGAGACTGACTCTCAGAGAATTTAAGTAACTTACCTCAAGCTATAGTCTAGTAAATCATAGATTCGAATTCTAACCAGATGGTCAGACTTCAGAGCCTTCAAAAAAATTTTTAGACTTTATTATTTAGAACAATTTTAAATCTTTACAAGAAATATTTAGAAGATGGTACAAGGAGTTTATGTGTACTCTATATCCTTCGTGTATACTCTGCACTTTGTTTCCCCTATTAGTAACATCTTACATTAGTATGGCACCTTTCTTACAATTTTAATACATTCTTATTAAATAAAGTCCATTCTTTATTCGGATTTCCTCCATTTTTATGTAATGTCCCTTCTCTCTTCCAGGATTCCATCCCGGACACCACATTACATTCAGTCATTGTGTACCCTTCAGCTCTTCCTGCCTGTCATAGTTTCTCAGACTTTTCTATTATAGTTTTGGTGACTTTTACAGTTTTGAGGAGTACTGGTCAGTACTAGTCTACTAGTTTGTAGAATGTCCCTGGACTGAAATTTTTTGGCTACTTTTCTCATGACTAGACTGAGCTACCTTAGGGGAGGTAGCTTACAGAGTGAGGTAAAGTGCCATTTTCATTACATCACATCAGGGGCATGTGCTATCACTGTTGACTTATCACTGTTGAGGTCCATCATGGCTGAAGTAGGGTCTGTCAGGTTTCTACACTTTAAGTTGTTCCCCTCATCACCCCACTACCCCCGCTGCTTCCAGATGATACTCTCTAGAAGCAGATTACTATGTGCAGCCCACACTTAAGGAGTAGATGTTTACCCTCCCTGAGTGGAGTAGACCGTATGTTGTTTTGACCACCGTGTTTTTACTCCCATCTTACCATGTTCTATTTAGACACTGCTACTCTAAATTATTGCCCATTTTTCTGTTCTTCTTTATGGTAAAATTCCTCAAAAGGGCTACTTTTACTCCCCTTTCTTCCATTGTCTCTTGAGCCTACTCCAATGAGGCTTTTACACACACTGCTCCATTGAAATGCCTCTGGTCCGAGGTAATGGTGACTAAATCCAATGGTCAGTCCTCGGTCTTCATCTTCTTTGAGACAGTTAATCACTTCTTCTTCCTTGAAGCACTTTCTTTACTTCTAAAACATTGCACTCTCTTTTCTTTTCTTCCTATAATTTCCTCTTCACCTCTCTAATCTCTTTGAGTCCCTCTGGGATTAGTCCATGGACCATTTTTCTTCTGTTTATCTACTGTGCCCTCTGTCTCGTCAATTCCATCCATGTACTAGTAACTCCAAAAGTTCTAGCCTCGGTCTCTTCCTTGAACATCAGCATCTGTCCATCTAACTTGTCTATTTGACAGAGAACTTCAACTTAATGGTCCAGAAATGCTCCCCTCCCCCAAAGTTTTTCCTCATCCCAGTTAACAGCAATCCCATCCTTCATTTGTTCAGGCCAAAAATATTACTCCTCTGTGACTTCTTGTTATCGTTCACAAACCACATCCTGTCTTTCAGTAGATGTTGACTCTGTCTTCAGGATCTATCTAACCACAGCCACCACTGCCACCACAGCCCTCCAAGTACAAACCAGCATCAGATCCCACCCGGATAAGTTCACCAGTCTCCTGACTGGGCTCCCTGCTACTGTCCTCATTTTCCTTTAGTCTCTTCAACACAGCAGTTAGTGGGTCAAGTGTGTATGTCTAGTCTAGTATATCATATCATTATCCCCCTCAGCACTGTTCAGTAGCTTCCCACCTCACAGCAAACACAAAGCTGTGCATTGCCTTTCTCACTTCCTCCTTGTTTGCTCGACTCCAGCTACATTTGTCTCACTGGACATGCAGGTAACCTTGAGACTTACTTCCTCACGTCCTTCTTGTCTTTGATGAACTATTTATTACCTACTTCTGACCCTTCCTTTAAAATTGACACCCCTACACTCCCTTATGCCCTTTTCCTGCTTCATTTGTCTCCACATCATATCATTCCCCACATATTTTATCTATCTTTGTTTATTTGTTTATTGTCCACCTAGAAATAAGCTTCATGAGGGCAGGTAATTTTTGTGTGCCTTGTTTTCTGCTTATTCACTAGCATTTAAAATTTTACCTGGTACAATGTAGGTATTCAATAAATATCTGTTGATTCAATGAATTAATGAATGAACACATGTCTGTTAAACATTCAAAAGCTTCTTGGGCAGAATCTTGGACAAGGCATTGTGTAAGATATAATGTCATTGTCCCTGCTTGTAAGGATTTTATGTAGGCAACAGATCTACTCAGCTGCTATAAAGAAGTTGACAAGGGAAGACAGTGTGGGGAAACAGTACTGATCATTACCAGGGTATGGAATTATACCACTTTTGAGTTCCAGACAAAAATATTGGTGTTGAGGGTGAATTGTTCTTAAATTCTGTTAGAGGTAGTTAATGTTATGGGTCCTTATCTGGGTCTGGGATTGAGAACACAGGACAGATGGGGGATACCTGAAAAACCACGTACCACCCTTCTAGTTATGGCATACGGGTCCTCCTGAGGTACAGGTTAACAAGTACACATAAGCCTAAGTACGGATAAGTGTTATTTCTGGTACATTTCTTAGTGGGTATTGGTGCTGCAGTCTAGAAAGAGGCGTTAAGCTAACTTACACTTTTAAAATTTGTTTTACTTTTTTTTTGAAAACAATATCTTCAATCATAAATGTTTTGTTTTTTAAAATGCCCAGTTTCTTTGTGTGCTTTGTAGGAAGAAGGAAGAGAGGGATATTTTCTTTTTCCCATTATGTTATCTCAGAACAAACTTTGTGAGACTGCAGTCTTAATTTCCTAGGGGTTTTAGCATGTGGTTAAATGCAAATAAAAAGACTGCAAATAGGGGTGTGTTGCATTATTCTAAAAATCCCCTTTAGACACATATTTGCATATGGAGAGTGATTTCTGCAGCTGAAATCCCCAGCGGTTTGCACTACCTAGATAGTCCTGCCTCTGAAAACAGAGCCTCTGAGCACTTGGAGCATGAAACAATTAAGCAATCAGTATCCTCAGACAAACTAATTCTGAACTTCTCAGGTCAACTTTTTGGCTTACATTATGCCAAGATGCCTTTCATGCAAATAATTTGTCTTCCAAAATGTGGTTTTAAATAATGCTGTGCTCCAGCATATTTTTCGTATTTTAATTTTTAATGTAGAATGCTCTTAACTTTAATAACACAGTCAGTCATTGAGAAGCTTACTCTTTATTTGTTTAGTTCTGTGAATAACAAAATTCCATGTTCTGGAAGGGAACAAGTAAGGAAGGAGAAGAAAAAACTGAATATTGAGGAATTAAGTCAAGAGTATGCATCATTTTGCATCAAATGGAAGCAATTATTTTATAGAATTTGATCTAAATGAATTATACATTTTATAGATGCTAATAATACTCTTTAGTGGTGTTTCTATTCAGAATGCATCTTCACTAGAGAAAAGCTATTAAGGTTACACTGTGAATCACCAGTTAGAGAAAGAGAAAACATATTTCGTTTCTAGTCGTGGAAGTAGCCGTGCATGTAGTATCCATTTTAACTCAGCCCTGGTCATTTTCACACCATAAACTATTACTATTAGAAAAATGCCTTTGCTTAACCTAGCTTTCCTTAGACCTAATGCAAACTCAGAACCCTTTGCCCCTGGCTAGTGTTAGGAACTAAAAACCCCAGCTCTTTGGCATCTGTTCATTTATCCTCCAGCTAAATGTTAGAAATGTGCTCAAGGGAAAGCATCTTATTAGCAGTTTCTCAGCCACAGAGAGCACAGAATCATGGCCTATTGTACTTTTAAAAGGGAAATTCAGAAATTAAAAAAATAAAAATGAGAAATGGAGTTATGTGGGAATCTGACATCCCCTGGGAGCTGAAAAGTTAATTCCAAATGTCCTTAATAGTCATAAAACATTCCTTTCCCACTGTGAGAATTGTGGGCTATAAAATGTTTATGTCTTTTTGTGTGTGCAAATATTGTACCAGTATATGAGATTCCTGCTACTATCGCCACCAGATAAGCTTCCAAAAAGGAAAGCTTCCGTTTTTGCACCACCTTCTCAGAAATCTTAGATTGGCCCATCTACCCGCAGGATAAAATTTAATTTCTTGTGCTAACACTCAGGGCCCCTCTCTGCCATTCAGCAAATATGTATTGACCATCTGCTATGTGCTAAGCACATTCCTACAAAGGTAACTTAGAGACTTCATGGAGCTTGTTCACCTTTTCTTTTCTTTTCTTTTCTTTTTTTTTTTTTTGGCTTTTTGGTATGTGGGTAGCTCCCTGGCTGGGAATCGAACCCAAACCACAGCACTGACAGCGCCAGCACCAAAGCCTTAAGCTGCTACACCATCAGGGAACTCCCCACCTTTTCTTAAACGTGAACCCTCTCCTGTAAGTATACTGGCCTCCTCTGCCTCCTCATACCCTTTTCTCCATTTTTGGAGCAATTCCCCATTTGCTAGGCTCTTCCCGCTTCCGTTGGCCTACTTAAACCTTGCCCCAATCCATCCCTGGCTCCCTCTCTGGCTACGGTAGCTCACAAGGACATCATCTTTCTTCACACTTATGAAATTATGTGCATGTCTTATCTCAAAGATTCAGAGTGTTTAGGGAACTGTTTTATCTAAAAAGAGAAAAAAAGGAAGGAAGGAAGGAAGGAAGGGTCTTGTTGTATGTCATGTAAATATTAATTATTAATTTATATGTATGGTACATTGTGTTTAGCACTCTGTAAATATTAGGCAATTAATTTACTAATAGAAAAAATAGATAACTAAACTTTACCTTTACTGAAATTTGATATTTAGCATTGCCTCCTTGGAATGTTAATTTTGAGACAAGCAAGTATTTTAAAGACTGGAAGTTGGCAATGCACTGTAGAATTGTATGCCTGAAACCTATGTAATCCTTGCTAACAGATGTCACCCCAGTAAGTCTGACAATAAAAATGAATTTAAAGAAAAAGACTGGAAGGGTTTTAAAGTCAGTGCTTATATAATCAGCAGGCCAGGGAAGGGCAACCCGATTTACTATTGAGCATTTAGTAATTAATGATGTTAGACATTCTATTGTAGCTGTTCTTTTTCCCCTACAGCCTAAGCATGCCTTCAAATTGAAAGTCTCACTTTATCATCCCTTGTTTGATATACTCATAAAAACTCCCACTCCCTTTCACTCTCTTCTGCATAAAATCCTTTTCACTGCATAAGATGCAACTGAAATAACAGAAAATTCAAGATAAAATTGTGTATCAGTCAGATCGATTAAGTAACAAATACCACCAAAACTTCAGTGGTTAACAGAACAGAGGTTTACTTCTTGCTCATAGTAACACCACTGAGAGTCCAGGACAACTGAGCTCCTTGTGGATGCCCAGCATTTCAGACTGCTTTGAATTTGAAGCTCTGCCCTATCAATGTATGCTTCTGTCATTGCTGTGGTGGGGATGGGAAGCTGGTGAATTGGACCCTGGCTCTTCAGTGTTTCTGGCTGGAAGAGACACATAGAACTAACCTTAAAGGGCAGGAAAATCTAGTCCTCTTCGGTGGGGTAGAGGACTGAAAATATTGATGGGTGCTAGTAATGCCTACCAAGTCAAGTTTTGGCTCACAGAAAGGGACAGGAATGGTCTCACATTGTGATCTCTTCCAACTTCAAGCATTTACTTATCTCAGCAGGAATATAAAGTTGAAGGAAATTGAATAGTCCAGAAAACCCTTGTAGGACAGAAAATGTGTGTGTGTTGGGGCAGGATGCCATATTAAAGCAGAAGAGTTTAGCCTTTCTGATGTCTTGATTCAGATGTACTCTAAGTGGTATAGTAGCTCCCTAAGAAATGAAAAACAAAAAACGAAAAACAAAAAACAGATTTTGGAGTCTGCAACAGACTCAGCAGATGATAGTTCCATAGGGCTTATTGCTCTTCTCAGACCTGGGCACCTGTTTATCTTTTAAAAGAACATCAGCCTTTGGAGAATATCATTGGTAGCTAGGTGAATCCTTCAATGAAGTTACCGTGGTTACTGCTGGAGGTTAGCTTCCAAATTTGTTTGTGGCAGAGGGAGAGGAAACTGATTCCCATAACTGATAATGATCTGGAATACATTTTAGCATTTCACTGTCCTGAAAGGCAAGGAAAGACTAAGGAACGTCAGATTGGAGGAGACTAAGTGTTGCCTTCCAACTGCCAACCCATCAGTCCCCTCATGCATTCCCCATGACATCCTAAGGCAAGAGCTAAGCATGGAGGCCACAGGGGCATAGAATATCTAGGAGACAGAACTGACCCTCTCTCAAGGGTACTGCTCTTCCTTCACTTGCACACCTCACATCACTCTGTATGGCCCCAGAGGATGGCTAGTTAGTCAATGACGGGTAAGATTCCTCAAGGGAGGAATAACCTAAGATAGGCATAGTTGCATAGGGGCCATCAGGAGAGAGCCTGGACTCTACAGGGGTGAGGCATAAATCCTCACCCTCTCTGAGGTTAATCTCCTACCCCCTGGCTGGCTGCCTTGTGTCCCACGCTGCTCCAATGGTGACCTGATAGAACAATATCGGTCATGCTCCAATAGGAATGTCTTAGGTACTGAGTCAACCCCCTGGGGTGGTTTCAATATGTTGAGTTCTTGGGGCTATGTTCTCATAGAAACACAATGCATGTTGAAACACAATGAGGACTTTCGGGAAAAGCAGGCTGTTGGCAACGTAACTCACAGATCATGGAAAAACCTGTTTCACTTCCTTGTATGTCCACCAATAAAAGCTATGCTTTGGCCCAATTCGGGGCTCTTTCAGTCCTCGAGGCTGGAGTTCCTTGGCCCTGTTTATAATCTAAATTTGGCTACTGTCTTTCTTAATTTTGCATTGCCCTTCTCGTGTTCCCACCACTCATGTCATGCTGGACGCAGCAACTAAGAAATAACAACTAAATGCAATGCAGGAAACTGGATAGGACCTTAGAAGAGAAAAAGGATAGGGTAAACACTGGTGAAACTACAACAAGTTCTGCAGTTTAGTCATTATTGGTTCTGATAATTGTATGTGGTTATATAAGATGTCCACACTAGGGGAAGTTGGGTGAGTAGTAAATGTTAAAATTAGTTCAAAATAAGAAATTATAAACAAAATGAAATAAAACACATCAAGTACACCAAAACAAGTACTCCAATAAAGTAAATTATTCTTTGGTTCTTCCTATTGCAATTTCCACAGCGGAGCGAATTTCAAGCAGCTGGCTGGATGTTCGTCACATTGAAAAATACGTAGATCAAGGAAAAAGTGGAACAAGAGAATTACTTTGGTCCTGGGCACAGAAAAACAAGACCATTGGTGACCTTTTACAGATTCTCCAGGAGATGGGGCATCATCGAGCTATCCATTTAATTGCAAACCATGGTAAACACTGACTTTTATAATGTGGCTCTTGATCTATTTTATAGGAATTGCAAAATTTTTAAATGTAAATATTGCATTTTATCCAAGACATTAACTGATCTTTCTATATGCTACCTATTCTTTACCTCTGTGGCTTTTATGAAGGGCACCTTACAGTTTTTTGTTTTTTTTTGTGACTCTTTCCTTATTGCCTAACTTATACAACACATTCCTATATATCATGTTATAGTTTGGGGTTTCTTTTTTTTCCACTCATAACCTACACTCTTTCAAATGTTTTATTCTTAGCCAAGTGAATCAGCTCTCTATCTGCAACTCTGAAACTCTCTGAATCATAAACATAATCAAAATCACAATACTACTAAAATATAGATAATGCTATCATTTGTTTTATCATATGATTATAAATAGAAATATAATTGGATTTTTACCTGTATTTTAGGCACCTGATACCTCTGGAATAACTGCGGGTTTCTCCTTTATCTGCACAGCTCTTTTTATGCCATGCTGCTAGCCCTGCCTTATCTATTTACTCTCCATTCCACAGTGGCCCGACTCTTCCCTCTGTCTTGTCTGTTTCTCAAGCTGTGTCATGCTGTACATTTAGAGTAGCCTGGTAAGTAAAGCTCAGGAAGTTTTCTCCATTCAATCTTTGTCAATAAAGTAATCTCCATTGTCACCTGTTCTGTTATTTCACTTTACATTTATTCACTTCAACAAGAATGATCTTGAGTGATGTTGGGTCTTATGTAATAGTCTCAGGGCTCTTAGTTTGGAAACTCTTGAATGAGCATATTTATTCTTTGCCTTTTTCATTCAGGCATATTTTTAGTTCTGTATGTTTGTGCACATGCTCTTTGATAATATACTTGGTGCACTTGAATCTATCGCCCAAAGCAGCTTTGCACACACAAAGAAGAAATCCTGAGGGATTTGCACCAGAAAACTGTAGCTTCAGATTGATTTTATTTTGTTGGTTTAGCATATTAATGGGGTATTAGATAGTTCCCATTAGACTTCCACCTTGAAACATCTTCTGCACAGTGTTTCTTCATTTAGTTTTATTCAGCTGAATGCTTCACTATGAAGCTGAGTGATCAAATAAAACGCAGAGTTCCTAGGAGCTATAAATTCAATGCCTTTCCATTATCTGAGCCTTTTCCAGCCACTGAAACCACCCACATGGCTTACTGTTCACGATATATGGAGGGCTGTCCAGAAAGTATCCAGCCATGTAATATGAAAATAGAGGCATTTATGGCTGGATTTTTTCCAGACAGCTCTTATAAACTCACACCATTCTGATATGACACATGGGTATGATTTATACTCCAGTGTTCTGGAATAGATTTCAAAGTATCTTTCAGTTTCTGTTTATTTATACAGCAGAAAATGATCTGGACTGTGAGTAGACAAAAATTTCACGTTCTTGGTTGACTCCTAGTCTGTTACACATGCAAAATTGATTTCATTTTTTTTAATGGGAGATTAGCTGATGGGTGGAAAGACAGTTATTTATTCTCCTACTACCAGGAGATAGGTAAATCTGAGATGACGTGGAGAGTGGCACTTTGCTGAGGAAAATAGCATTATTTAATTGCAATTTAATGAGTGGATGCTTTGAATTATCTTAAAAAACTTTAATTGTATAGCTTGTTAAAAGCAGCCATGTCATGATTCATTGGAAACATTAAGTGTCCCCAGTTGAACAGTTGTCTCCTATGGTAGCACTCACTGATTTAGGAGTTGGAGCTCCTAATTGGAAAAGATTTAGTCTTTCCTTGTTGCTCCTATAGACAGTTATCAGTTATCCAAATAATTCATTATCCATCCAGTTATCCATTTTTGCCTACCCCTTTTTAAAATTGTTGACTTTAGAGGGATTGTTTTTATTTTAGAGAGATTTTTTTACCTTTCATTTGCTATCACTTTGTAGACTTGGATTTTCTTATGAGTCCTGTTGAGAAAAGGCCTTGCACGTATTTCCTTTTAGTTATTCTTGTAATTCAGGTGGTCACTCTAAGGTGGTTTCTTCACATCCATAAAGCATTCCCTCATATCAGAACATGACCAAGTTATTCAAGAAACTAGAATCTTTAGTTGTTGTCATTTTTTTTTTCAGGGAAAACCTCTCACTTTATTATGAATCATCAAAAGCATCCAAACTTGAGTGCTGTCATCATATTTGTGGCTTGTGTGTCACATGTCCCTACCTATCACATTTTGTATTTATATTTTAATAATTAGCAATGGTTTTTTAGTTTTGACTTGAAATCCACAGCTTTCTGCTGGCTCCTTAGGAGGACCATTTTGAATCTTCAATTTTATGTGACAATGAAGCATTGTTCTCTCTTTTTATGAGCAACAAAAGGACAATGACTTTTAGTGCCCTTTCAGCCCCAAACTTCAAATTTTCTTCTGCACAGCAATGTCTTATTCAGGATGTTCTTCTTGCCCTCCCCGCCATTCAGTATGATGCTAGCTGAAGGTTTGTCACATATGGCCTTTATTATGTTGAGATACTTTCCTTCTATACCTATTTTATTTAGTGTTTTGATCATAAATAGATGTTGTATTTTGTTGAATACTTTTTCTGCATCAATTGATATGACCATATGGTCTTTATCTTGTATTTTGTTTATGTGGTGTATCACAGTGATTGATTTTCCTATGTTGAACCATCCTTGTGCTCCTGGGATGAATCCCACTTGATCATGATGTATGATCTTTTTGATGCATTGTTGTATTCTATTTGCTAATATTTTGTTTAGGATTTTTGCATCTGTGTTCATCAGAGATATTGGTCTGTAGTTTTCTTTTTTTGTGTTGTCTTTGCCAGGCTTTAGTTTTAGGGTAATGTTGGCCTCATAGAATGAGTTAGGAAGTATTGCTTCCTTTTCAGTTTTTTGGATGAATCTGAGCAGGATAGGTGTTAATTCTTCTTTGAATGCTTGGTAGAACTCATTGGTGAGACTATCTGGTCCATGGCTTTTGCCTTTAGGAGATTATGGATAGTCGTTTTAATCTCTTCATTATCGATTGGTCTATTTAGATTATCCGGTTCTTCTTGGTTCAGTCTAGGTAGGCTATAAGTTTCTAGAAACTTGTCCATTTCTTCTAGGTTGTTAAATTTCGTGGCATAAAGTCCTTCATAATATTTTCTTATAATACTTTGCGTTTCTGTGGTGTCAGTGGTAATTTCTCCTCTTTCATTTCTAATTTTGGATATTTGTGTCCTTTCCTTTCATCCTTTGATTAGTCTAGCCAGGGGTTTTTTGTTTGTTTGTTTGTTTGTTTTTGTTTTTGTTTTTTTGCCTAATTTCCCTGGCTGGAATCTCTTGTTTAATGTTGACTGAAAGTGGCAAGACCAGACATCCTTTTCTTGTTCCTGATCTAAAGGAGAAAACATTTAGTCTTTCACAATTATATATGATGTTATCTGTGGGCTTTTTGAAGATGACCTTTATCAAATTAAGGAAATTCTCTTCTATTCCTATGGTTGTTACCATGATAGATTATAGGATTTTTACAAGTTTTGTTCTTCATTCTGTTAATGTGGTGTGTTCCACTGATTGATTTTCAGATATTATGCAATATTAGATTTCTGGGATGAATCCCACTTGGTCATGGTATATAATTCTTCTTATGGTTCTGGATTTGGTTTGCTAACATTTTGTTTAGGATTTTTGCTTTTATACACAAAGAATATTGGTGTATAGTTTTCTTGTGATGTTTTGTCTGGCATTGATATTAGGAAAATATTGGCCTCATAGAATGATTTGGGAGCTGTTACCTCCTCTTCTGTTTTGGAAGAATTTATGAAGAACTGGTGTTAAATCTTTTTTAATGGTAGCATTCACCTGTGAAACCATCTAGACCTGGACTTTTCTTTGTAGGAAGTATTAAAATATTAATTTAATATTCTTTCTTGTCATAGGTCCATTCAGATAGTTTATTTCTTCTTGAATTAGTTTCAGAAATTTGTGTTTTTCTAGAAATCTGTTTATGTCATCAAATTTACCTAATTTTTTACATATAGTTGTTCATAATTCTGTTATAATTCTTTTTATTTCTGCAGTGTTAGCACATACATTTCCTCTTCTGTTTTTGTTTTGTTTTTGGTTTTAGTGATTTGAGTCTTCCTTTCTTGATCAGTTTAACTAAAGGATCATCAATTTTGTGATCTTTTAAAGAACCTACTTTGGTTTCATTGATTATTCTCTTTTGTTTTTCTAGTCTTTGTTTCATTTATTTCCACACTAATCTTAATTGTTTCCTTTCTTCTTCTGCTTCCCTCAGTTTAGTTTACTCTTCTTTTTCTAGTTCTTTAAGGTAGAAGTTTAGGTTTTTGATTTGAGATCTTCTTTTTTATGGTAGGTATTTACAGGTATAAATTTCTCTTTAAGCTTTTGCTGCATTCCATAAATTTTGATATGTTGTGTTTTCCTTTTCATTTATCTCAAAGTATCTTCTAATATCTCTTGTGATTTCTTCTCTTTGACTTACTGGTTATTTATGAGTTTGTTGTTTAATTTCTATGTATTTGTAGATTTCCCAAATTTCCTCCTGTCACTGATTTCTACTTTAATTTCATTGTGTTCAGAGAATATACTTTGCATGATTTCAATCCTTCCAAATTTATTGAGGCTTATTTTATTACCTAAAATATGGTCTATTTTGGTGAATGTTTAATGTGCACTTGTGAACTTTGTACATATTGTTGTGTTTTTGGCTGGAATGTTAGATCTAATTGGCATATAATATTCTTCAAGATTTGTTATCATTTGACTGTGTTTTGTTGCCAATCTTCTAAGCAAAGTAATTTAAGAAATACTAGAACACAACATTCTAAGAAAAATTAGAATAAAAATTTTCTAAAGTCTGGATCAAAATGTCAGATGTGACTGCAAAATATTGCAGGTTTTTCATCTTTTGTAGGAAGCTACATAGACTACCTCAGTTTAGACAGAACCGTAGCAGATAGCAGTCTAAAATCGGCAAGAGGTGGTGGGTGTTTGTGGTGGATGACATACCCATACACCAACACACACACACACACACACACACACACACACACACATAAAAAAATAAACTAACGCAGGGAGATATAATCCCATCATTGTAAAAATTTTAAAAGTATATGAGCAAAAAGATGATAACAATGTTGCATTTTCCTTTCAGTTTTCTGCTCATACTTTAATATTTTTAATAATGTCTAATAATAATTTATGGTTACGTGAATCAAAGTATATTTGTATAATAATTGATCGTCAGAAAGCTATTCACACCTAAATTTGTAACCAGTCAACAGGAATGAACTGAGCTTTAGAAATGAACATTACTATCAAGGTATTTTTTTTCCTATCTAGCTCCCCTTATTTCTCTTTCAGGAGCAGCCTTGACTCCTTCAGAGCAAAGTCATCAGGGAGATGGATGTCCGCCCTTGTTCTCCAAGGTAGAGTGTGTGTGCGTAGGTAATGACCCTTGAACTCTGTTGCATGTATCACTGAGCATAAGGAGTGAGATTACAAGATGGAAAGATGCTGGGCTTGCAGGTCCTTTTTTTAAAGCAGAAAAGCCTTAGCTCTCTCATTACTCTTTGTTTAGTTGAGGATTCAGAAAATTAGAGATTCATAAATGTTTGAAGAGTTAAGAGTTTTCTCCCTTCAGTGATCTGTCAGAGATGAGATTTAAAACTATTAAGAGTGCTGTGAGTTATGACGTTGTCTCAACTCAGCTTTTAATTTTCCTGTTCTAGTTGGTGTTTTGCATTAGTTATTATTAAAGCAAATTAGCAGTGATCATTTTTATAGCAATAGAAGTCATTTAAAATTGACTTTTACTGACTATGACATTGATATTGAGTTTTTACAGTTGGTCTGGAAGCCTTAAATATATATGGCAATGAATACTGTTGAATAAAATAAAATAACTTTGTTTTCTTCTAGCTTTTTCTCTAAATTAGATTTCACTCTGTTGAACTGTACAGTCTCAGGGAGAACTTTGGATTTCTGTTGAGGTTCTGTTCTTTCTAGACTTATGAAATGGAATTACTTTAATATGTATTTCTTCTCTTAGGAAACAGCCAGTGTCACAGTAGATGAAGTTCTTATTCCTGATCATAATAAAAAAGGTAAAAAAATACCCAGACACTCCTTTTTTAAATCATGTTTTCCATAAGTGAGTTCAAAGGGAAAAATATCCAATAAGCATCTTAACTGTTCATTAATATGCGGATTCAGGATAAAATTTTCATGGATATTGAAATATTTGCAATTTTGACTGACAATTCTGATGGATGATATTGTTATATTAACAATCCGTTGGCCCATGGAGACCATAATTGTAGTCTCTTCACTTAGAGGGATTTCTTATTTTCTATTAGTGAGAGTTCATATTTTTATGTGTCATAGGAAAACATTTAAAAAATTATGTTGGATTTATATAGTTTTAGAAATTTTCATAGCATTTGCAGATCTTTAGAGATGTTCATAGAGCAGTTCCGAAAGTCACTATGAAAATGCAGTTATTTTCCATATCAACTTTCCTACTTTACTAGTAGGGAGCATAATTTAGTTATACCTGGGAATCATTCTGATAAACCTTATTGGCTTTTTTAGGCTGCCTTACCTAATCTTTGCCAATATATGTAATGCTTCTTTGGTTCAAAAGAGAATTAGAAAACTTTTGGTTCTTTAAGTTGCAACAATAAGGTCTAAATCAAATATTAAATGTAGAAAAATAGACATAGTTGGGCTCTGAAGGATTTAGCCAAGCTTTTCCCTTTGAATCTGTATATGATTACCTTTTAAACATTTTCTCTCAACCTGTGCTTTAGAGGATTTTAAAAAAATGAAAGCATCTTCTTAATATACTCTGAGGAAATAAATCAGGCATTTAAAGGATTTGTCTCATTCACAATGTTTCCATCAGTCATGCTCAGAGAATGTTGTTTAGGCATATCAAAATTTTCACTAATTTAATTTTTTTTTTTTTTTTTTACTGATTTTAGGTTCATAGTTCCAATGACAAAGAATTAGGATCTTGGAAAATTTTCCCCAGCTAAGCTCTTTGGCTGATATCTTTAGAAAGGTGATAGAATCACAGTGCTATTGTTTATGTAACCGTGGTGGAGAGCGTATGGTGGGCTTCAGTTTTGTTCCTGGGCCATACTTGACTAACTGTCCACTGAGCTCTGATGTTTCTAATATGAAAGTCCTGGTTCTTTATAATGGTGGCATTGATTCTTAAAAAGAGAAAAGGTAACTTACTTCCTCCCTACTTTCCTTCCCAAGGAACATTGCATAAATCCTCTGTCAGCTTTCAAGACATCATACAAGGGACCAAACACTTCCACAAAGATTTCCTAATCGGAGAAGGGGAGATTTTTGAAGTATACAGAGCGGAGATCCAAAACAGAACATATGCCATTAAATTATTTAAACAGGTATGGAAAGCATTACTATCACAGGATATCAGTTCCATTTATTTGCTTATATTCTTGTTAGAATATGTCATTTTTAATCAACATTTAAAAGAGGTGTATCTGAAAATAAAATTTCATAAATGGAAATAAGATACATGACCTCAGGTGAGTGTAGATATGAATACCTGTCTTGCAAGAAGGTGAAAGTTAAATCCTTCCCATCCCCAGATGTATTGCACAAGAAAGACTTTCCTAAAAAGCCTTGTAGGACCTTTGGGACGATGCTTAAGATGATTAGATTGTGTTGGGCTGCTCCAGTTTTCATGTGTTTTTATTTGTTTGTTTGTTGTAGGATGGACAGTGTCCTCTCTAGGCAGCTTCACAGGCTAAGCCATGGATTGCCATTCTGTACAACTTTATAAATTGTCTTCTGTCACAGTTCAAGAGGGTGAGAAAAAGGAGGAGTTGAGTAGGAGCAGCAAGGCAATGATCAGAGTAGGAGATTAGGAGACAGTTGAGTGACTGCAGCCAATAAAACAGAAAGGGTAGTGAGGGATCTAACTCAGTAATCAGGAAGAGATAGGTACACACTACATACCCAGAAGAGCTGTTTGTGTTCTTCACTGTCAGTCAACAGAAAACATTTTCCAAACTTCTATGGGTTGGGTACTGAGCATGCAAAGATTAATGAGGCATAGTTCCATTCACAAGGGGCTCACAGTCTTACAGGGGGAAACAGCCAACTAAAGAAAAGGTTAAACTGCAGTGTGAGAAGTCCTTTAGCGGAGATTTCTCCAGAATGTCTCGGTAGCACATCAAATATGGAGGAGGCATCCAGCACCCAGAAGAGTGCCTGGCACAGAATAACCACTCAATAAATATTTCTGCAATAAACAAATGGAAAAGTGGATAAAAGGGAATGACCTTTCAGCTGGATTTTGAAGGATAAGTAGAATTTTGACAGGCAATGAGAGGGGGGAAGTACTTTTTGGATGGACTAAATAACAGGTGCAAAGGCCTAGAGGCCTAGGCATGAAAGCATGTATCTTACTCATGAATAGCACGTTATTCAGTGGAGTAGAGTTCAATGTTGGGGTGGGAAGGTAGTGGCAGAAGATAATACTGGAAAGATAGGTTAAATGGATGGTTTTTAAAAGGGAGAGTAAAACACTAGGTTTGTGTTTTTAAAAAATAACTTTGATTACAGGTTAGATAATGAACTGGAAGTTGGTAGGAGCATTGGAAGAAAGATGGCAAGAACTTAGACTGGAAGTGAAAAGATGTTTTAGAAGTGCCAACTAAGGAATAGGTAGGTCTTGCACCACTGTTCTCAACCCTAATATTAGAGTCACCTACGAGCATTTAAGAAATGAGCCTCTTAGCATTGGGTTGCGTCTGAGCAGTGGTGGCGATGGCAGGCATCAGTACTTGTAAAAGGCTTTCCAGGTGGTTCCTACATGTAGCCAGTGTTGAGAACCACTGCTCTAAGGTCGGCATAGGCGATGGGAAGGGTGAGGAGAAGGCATGCCTAAGCGATGGAATGAAATCGACCAAGTGTAGTGATGTTTTAGACAGGCCTGGGGAAATAGGGGACAAGGAGGGATCTAAGGTGAAGCCTACCTTGCATCTTAGATTACAGGGACTTAAAAAAAATTATTAACCTGATTTCTCCATTTCCTCCAATTGTGTTCAGCCCACTAATTCTAGATAGACATCTCAAGATTCCTGATAGTATGAATGATCTAATAAAGAGATGAAACTGAGTACTGATAAAAACCATCCAACAAAGAGAATATGGTTACCCTAGAGGTGGCCTAACAGGAACCTATTTCTTAGGGCCAGGATGTCCCTGGCCTCATGTGTACATTTCCTTTGGTTGGGTCCCAGGGCCACCTCCCCAAAGGCTCCATCCATCTAACTTCCTCTTCTCTCTGCTGCTACCACCAACTCACACTCCCTTTTGGGAGTTTTTTTTCCAGGAGTCTGACTGCAGAATGAGATGTCATTGCCTCTAGATCTCTTTTCCTTTCTGTCCCAGAGACAATTATCGTTTCTTTGATTGCCTCTGACCCCTCCAGAATGGTTTTGGTGACCTTCAGATGTGTAGCCACAGCATCATAGCATTATCTCATAATATTGATTTCTTTCACCTGCCTCTCCCAATAGACTAGATGGTTTTCTTTAAAGAGCTCTTATTTATCTTTATATCCCAGTGTCTTATTACAAGGCCTGGTCCACTCAATACATGTTTGTTGGATGAAGTGAATGAAACACATATGCCCTTTTCATGAATTTACTTGCTAATCTCTAGGAGTCAAAAAACAGGAGGTAACAAAGTTACCAGAGACCTAGAGATTGTACAAAGGCCTACACACACTCACACACGTGTGTATTTACACACACAGGTATCAGGAAAGATGAGATAATTTAATGAAGCTTTAGCTACAGAGTGTTTTCTAAAAGAAATGTAGTTTTGTAAAATTGGACATGAACTTCAATAAGCTTTTACAGAGAGACTGAAGTGGGGAGATGTACTAGATGTGTTAGGTGCATCCAAATTACCTGGAGGTCTTACCGTGTGCATTCTGATTCAACACATTTGGGCAGGGACCTGAGATTCAGCATTTGTCACCAGCTTCCAGCAACACTGATATTCCTCATGCACAGACCACCCTTGAGCAGCAAGAGTGCTATGTTAGTATGAACACAAAAACTAACCCCTTCATTTTTCCAGTTAAGAAAACTATGACCTCAGGGAGGTTAAGTGACAAAAAGTCACAAATATTGAGTGTTAGAGATAGACATGAGATCCAACCCACTTGAATCCCACAACGAGGGTTTTTTAAAATATAAATTCTCATAAGATGTCTTCTGAAATGGTTTGTCAGCCTAGTTTATTGTGTCTGACTTCCTGGATTAAATTGGAAAATAGCTTCCTGAAGTTGAGTTGGATTTCTCTCCCTATACTCTTGAGGACAGAGAGCTCTAAAAATTGTGGTGTCTAGCAATTGGCAAATGATAAGACTTGCAGCTGATGGGACCTAGGAGCACACTTAATTTAACTCTTTCATGTAGAAGTTAGGAACCTGAGATTCAGAGACATGCAGTGACTGAAGGTGTATGAAGCCATTGAGAACAGTGCCAGGTACAGAGTAGGTGCTCAATACAAAATAGTATTGAATTCATTAATTTATTCCTTAAATATGTATGTCAGACACTGGGCTAGCTTCTCAAGTGCCTTGAAGTCAAGAGTTATATTTTTCATTTGCTTTGTTAGCCCAACTTTACAAAATTAATACAAAAGTATACTTGAACCAACAAATCATAAATGCAAAATTAGTGAAATGATTTATAACCAGATTATAGCTATCACAAACTGGATTCTTCATGAGATCAAGTGGGGAATTTCTAACTTTTATGGGATTGACTTTGAATACATACAATATTTTTGAGTTTAAGTTGTGAAAAATATGGTGAGATTGAATATAAAATATGGCAAAATGATACATTGCATGAAAACTTAATTCAAGAGCAGTGGTTCTAAATCTGTTTTGGGGTTAATGGATTTTTGAAAATTTAATTAAATCTAAGGATCTTCTACCCAGAAAAATGTTCATTTTCATTTATACCAAAAAGTTCATTTAATTTCAGGGAGACTGTAGGCCCTGGTTAAGAATCCCAGAAACAGAAATTCTTTCCTTAATTGTTTTCTTGTTTTTCTGTATGATATTTAGGAGAAAAAAATGCAATGTAAGAAACAGTGGAAGAGGTTTTTATCTGAGCTTGAAGTCTTACTACTGTGAGTATATTTTGTCTGGACTTTCTCCCTTTATACCTGGTTTTCTTCATTGTTCATCTTTGATTCTACAGCACAGAGATTGGCATGGTTGGCATTTAACAAATGTGACTTGGATTTTAGAACATTGGGTACATTTTTGACATCCACTCTAGTATATCTCTTAGAATACATTTTCAAATAAGCTATTTACATAATTCACTTGAACATATTTTAACAAGAAACTGTCACAGGGAAGTGGGTTAAATAGTGTGTTACTAACATGGCTGAGTGTAAAATAGTTCTTAGAACATTAGAATTGTACAGATTTTACCATTTTCCCCTTCCTTAGAGACATTCAGTCAAGAAACTGTTTCATCAGCATAGCCCTCTTTAGGAAGAGAGTTTTAGACAAAGAAATCAAGTGCTTTTGACATGTATATTATTTTCTGGAAATTCATTCATGAGCCTGAGATTCCTTAGAGACAAACTAAAATGACTTCATTTTCATATTATATTCATATCTACAGCTGTGCAGCCTGCCTCATCGAAGGCCCCTACCCCTATAGGGTTCACTCATCCCCCTTTACAAATAGAAAACATTCTTTGCAGATGTTTTCAAAACCAATATATGACTGGGGGGGTATAAATCCTCCTTTTATACCCAGGACCAGTTAGAGGCTAATCATAAAAACTTAACATACATCATTTAGTTAGTGAAAAACTAAAATTGCAATAAGGTATTTACATTTAAGCTTTATTTATTTGCTTATGAATGAGTCATAAGTGCAAACATTTCAAAATTCCAAAAGTACAAAAGGGTAAACTAAGAAAATACTTTCCTTCCACTGTTGTCATCCAGACATCCAGCTGATTTTCCCAAAAGCAACCAAGTTAGGAGTTTCTTGTGTATCTTTACAGAGATATTTTATGTGTAAGCAGGTGAGCACATACTTTGTTTTCTTATTTTCTTCTTCTCATAAAAGAGATAGCATAAGTACTTTGTTCACTTTGCTTATTTTAGTATTCCATTGTGTGCTGTACTGTAATTTAATTAAACATTCTCCTATTGATGGCGTTTAGATTATTTTTTAATCTTTTATTTTTTAAAAATAATGCTGGAACAAGAAAACCTTGTGCATATGTTATTTCATACCTATTTGAATATATCTAAGATAATGTACATAAATAAAATTATAGGGTCAAACGGTTACGTGTAATACATATTAGCAAATTGTCTTTCAATAGCAGTTATACAAATTTACACTTAATATCAGTCATATGTCAGAGTGCCTAGTTCCCCACATTCTTGCCAATACGGTGTTTATTCTTAACTTCATTTTTGCCAATCTGCTAGCTGGAAATGGTTTCTCTGTGCAGTTATATTTCTTCTTCTGTTATGAATGAATCTTTTCACATATTAAGAGATGTGTTTCTTTTTCTATGAAATATTTGATAATATGCTTTGCCTAGTTTTTTTATTAGGCCATCGACTATTTTTCTTAATGGTCTGTCAGAGCATTTATGTATGAGAAAAAATTAACCCTATTTTTATGTAGTGAGATAAAAATAATTATTTGTCTTTGCTTTTTCTAGTGTTGCCATGTGATTGGTTTTCATGTAGTTGAATTTAATATGTATTTTCTTTTATGGATGCTGGGTTTTATATCATAGGTTATAAAATAATATTGTCATATTTTCCAAATACTTTTATGATTTCATTTTTTACATTTGTGTATCTGATTCACTTGGATATATTGTGGTGAGATATTTATGTATTAATTTAAAGAGAATTAACAACTCTATGATGTTGAATATTCCTGGTGTGCCATCATTATTATTTATATTGCTAGTAGTTATTTAGTTTCAGTCTCTATACCAAGAACTTTACATGTATTAATCTTTTAATCCTATGAGGTAACCATAGGGTTATCTGTGGTAATCAACAATCCTATGAGGTAAGTACTGCTACTGTACCCATTTTACAGATGAGGAAGCTGAGGTAGATCCTACCTTTTTACAAGATCCAACTTATTTCCTAAATCATTGTCAGTGTTTCTCTCCTCACACATTTACTAATGAAGAAGTCAGATGCAGCCTTCATTTAGAATATGGTATCTGAGATGTTTGGAGTAAGAGAGAAATACATAAATAAATAGGCAGTTTTGGTAAATTAAGTGATAAGATGAGGAAATACAGAACACTGAAGAAGAGGAAATGGTAACTTGGCAGGTGGGCAGGAGAGTAGGCTTCTTGGATAGAGTAACATTTAAGCTAAGACCTGAGGATGAGTATTTTAGTTTAATATTAAGGGAACTTTTTAATCCTTGTGTCTGAACTAGAATTGTAAAATCCTTAAAATGTGGTTTATGATTCCTTCTTTTCCTCCTTCCTCAAAGGAAAGGAAAGGAGTTAATAGTTTCTGAGGATCTGGTGCTTAGCTAAATGTTTAACCTTTAACTTAATTTTCGTAAGAATCTCGGGAAGTAGGTACGTATCTCTTTCCATAGATTGGCTAACTTAAGCAACAGAAATTTATTTGCTCATAATTCTGGAGGCTGGAAAATCCAAAATCAAGGCATATTTGATTTCTGGTGAGGGGTCTCTTGCTGGCTTGCAAGGTGACTGCCTTCTTGTGTCCTCACATGGTGGAAAGAGAGGGAGTAAAGCCTCTGATGTCTCTTAAAAGGGCACTAATCCCATCATGAGGGCCCCACCCTCATGGCCTCACCTGACCCTCATTATCTCCCAAAGGCCTCATCTTCAAACATTATCACATTGAGAGTTAGGGCTTCAGCATATGGATTGGCTGTTGGGGGCAGGGGTGGGGGGTGGGGGTGGGGCACAATTCAAAGTATAGAGATTAAATAACTTGCTCAAATTTACACAACTGATAAAAAGACCAGAGTTTCAAACTCATTGTTTGTCTGTCATTCAAATCTGTTTGCTCTACCATGTTGTGGTACCTTGTGTTTTACCTGCAATATCCACTCAGAAATACTTGTTGAATTGATTTTAGGAGGTGTCAGATCTGCTGATGATCTGCTGTGTAATCTCAAATCCCACTGACTTAAAAATTTTTAGTGAAATGATGGGTGAAATGGGTCCATAGAATTAAAAACAGCAGTCATTCCCTATGGCATCTCCATGTTCCATACCTTGGTAACTTCTAAAGTGTCCATTTTTCTGCTTGATCAGTAATATTTAACAATAAGCAAATGGTCATTTCTGCTCTGTAAGAAGCAGAGCCATAGCTGTGTCTATACAAGGACTGCTTTCCAAAAGATTTCTCTTTTTTTGGTTGGGGGGTAATTTTCTGGCTGGGAATCGAACCCAGGCCTTGACATGGAGAGCGCCGAAGCCTAGCCACTACACCACCAGGGAACCCCCCCCCCCAAAAGATTTCTATTTCATTAAATTGTTTTAAATTGCAAGAGTATCATCCAGCTAGTGACACAGATCAGCTGTTTAAGCATCCGAATATACCAGCTTAGTTCCTTTTCAAGCCATTGCTTTTCATTTTGTATATATGATCTAAATCATAATAGGTGCAGGGATCTTGTGTCACCGAAGTTTTTGACATATTTAAAAATAAAAGTCTCTGTTTTGTGTGTATGTGTTTGTAACACACACACACACACACACACACACACACACAGAGGGTGCCAAAAATACATACACACATTTTAAGAGATGTTATCTATGTATTACATAAATACTGAGGGTAACCACTTTGAGCACCTCCTGTAATTGCAGAAGTCAAAGGTGCCTTTTATTCATCTTTTGTTTTCAGTATATATTGTGTATTACAATTTTAATACAGTTTTTTCCTTTCTTAAAATGTGTAAACATTTTTGGCACCCGCCGTATATGTGTTCTCTAGCAAAGTTTGGCTATTGAGGAAACACATAATAGATGTTTATAAATAGAAACATTAAAAAAAAGCTTTATTTATTTTAATATCCCTATGGATGTTTATTGCATACTAGGTATTCAATAAATAATTGTTGAATTGAACCAAGATAACAGTCTGTGTGAATTTCACATGCTCTGTATTTCACAGTTGTTACCTGGCTTTCATTGGCTTCAAAGTGATGACACACTCAAGAAAGAGATTTTAAGGAAAAAAGCCTAAAAAATATATATTACATTGACAGAATTCTATGATTTAAAAATCAGTGATATATTTTTAATAATCAAACTTTACTAGTTACGTGGATTTTAGATAACAATACTAACTTTGTGCAAACATTGGATATCTGTTTTACCTGGGCAACTGATGCCTAGTATAGGACTTGATATAGTAATGCACAATCGATGGACAAATGAAAACAAGCCTTCTGTACTCTTCTATTCTGGTGACTTTATGTGCACATGTCTACCTAAAGCAGTGGAGTTGGATAATTTCAGTTGCATTATCTTTATTTATTTAATAAATAAATTATGAGTTTTATATTGAGAGAAATAAGTTAATATTAAATATGTTGTCTGTTTGTTATAAAGTTCTCAACACCCCCAATCTTAAGAACTCTTCACGTTCTTAAATTTTCTGTTGTATGTTTGAATATTTTATTTATATTTGCACAATCACAATCAAAGAGTGTCTAGTATTTCTTAGAATGCTTCAGATCCATCTGGAAAGCTAATCTGTGTTATGTGTCCAATGAAATTACTTCTCCCATGGCCAAATTTCTATTCTGCTTCAGACCTATTCCCCATCCCCAAACCAGAGTGTTGTTCATTTCCTATTTGAATAAACAGTGTGACAGATTTAAAAATCTTTTGCTTCAAGATTTCATCATCCAAATATACTGGAGTTGGCTGCATATTTTACAGAGGCTGAGAAGTTCTGCTTGGTTTATCCATATATGAGAAACGGATCACTTTTTGACAGATTGCAGTGTGTGGTAAGTCATTTCCATTACTCTGCTTGCTGCTCTGACCCTGGGCAGCTGCTGAAACCTTTGGTGAGAGCCTGGAGGCCAGTGTGTGTTCACCTGTGGGGACAGCCAACAGTGGGTTTCCCAGGGGGGTAGAGGACTTGTCCATGAATTAATTTCTTACTCTTAGAAGCCTGCATAAATGCCTGAGTTATTATTGTGTGTTGTGCAACATGACAGCCAAAAGATTTGCTGGGTCCTTATTCGTTATTGATTCTATATCTCAAATGCGTTTACATCAACTAACCTTATTTCCCAGTTATTTTTATTTGTGTAACTTTTCACAAGGTACCATTTCATCCAGAGGATAGACATAAAAGTGATGCAGATACCTTAAAGAGAAGGAAGTTGAATAAATACCATGATTCCTCATAAGATGTTCTTGAATGATAAGTTTAAAAATTGATTCATGTAGGTTAAGTTTCAGTTCAGCTGAGAATAAAACCAGATTATTCTCAATTACCCACACTATTGTGCCACAAAAATTAACAGTCTTATTTGGTGTACTTTTACACATAAATACCTTATGAGCCATATTTTGATGAAGCTAATATTAAAATTATTGGGTATTTTCATTGGCCACAAAAGTCTAGAACCATCATTGACAGGAGAGGGAAACGTATCTTGAATTAAAAATAGGTTGTGGTAAACCTGCCACACCGCCCCTGCCGTCAGCTTCTATTCTGGCATACATCTATGTGAGGAATGCACACGTGGTTTTTGTTCAGAAAGTGCAACCAAACCAATTACTGTTGTCTTTTTAGGGGAGCACAGCGCCACTCTCTTGGCACATTCGAATCAGCGTATTAATAGGAACGGCCAAAGCCATTCAGTACTTGCACAGCACCGACCCGTGCGCGGTCATCTGTGGCAGTGTATCAAGGTAAATTATCCTGTCATCGTTCCGGGTGAGGCAGACCTCACACTGTTTTCTGTCTGTAGTTCCCCTTGCGTGTGCGGGTGCGTGTGTGTGCCTGTGTATGTTGGTTAAAAATGCTCATCTAAGTATTTAAATCTTACCTTTTTATTAATGAAAACATATCTGCCAAATTTCAAAAGCTCCTTTTATGTTGCCTAAGGGAGAGTTTATATTCTCTTTGGAAATTATTAATGAATAATGTAGGCTTGATGGTTTTGTGTACTTTATTAATTATACCTGATAGCAAACTGTGAACTGAACCTGTATGAATCTCACTCCTTTTTTTTTTAATTGAGGTTACAGGAATGGTTAAGTGATTTACTTATATGAGAATTTCTAGCAAGATAATAGTAGTAAATGGCAATTAAAATTCTTTGTCCTTGAGTCTCCACTGTCTTGCTGAGTCCACTGAGCCTGCTGCCTATATATTCACCTGTGACAAGGCAAGCAAGCAGCCACTCCTGTGTTCATTTTTGAGACATGAGACAGGAACATCTTCCATCTTTCTTCTTCTTTAGTAGACATAAGAATTGTTCAGGGAGTAGGTAGCCCATACCACCTCCCTGCCTTTGTAAATTTTTCCTGTGTGCCCTTCATCTTGAACTTGTCTAAAAGTTGGTAAATGCACCTTTGCTGAATAGCAAGGAAGACTCATTTTATCTTGAAAAAAGCTTTTAGTGTTGACAGAGAAGGACCGACTGCTTACTTCTTTGTTTTTCTGGTCAGATGAACTCCATATGAAAAACCCGTTAGTCCTAGAGGAGTGGAGGGACCACCCATAGATGTTTATTGCAGCGTGGTATTTCAACAGCTGCTGGTGATCCCGTAATGCAGCATGAAGTGGTGCTCCCTCACAGCACTGGGACATAGATGCACAGGGGAGGTCTCAGAGGTCTGCAGAATCAACCATTGAGGTTGGTTCCAAAGGGCTGGGTGTTTAAATATATGTTTTAACTGAGTGAACACACTAATAAACAACTCTCTGGAATTTTGCTGTACATGCTCCTCCTTTGGTTTAACCTTAAAGTGAGCATGAGCTTATTTTCAATCCCAGGCAGTAATACATTAATTTTATTAATGTTCCTTTTGTGTGACTAAGTTCATCACGTCTCCTGAGAGCTTGATGGGAAAGACAGTGAGATAGGAGTGGGGACAGGGAAGGCCACCAGCTGGAGCAAAGCGAACATTGTGATGGAGGCGCACACATCTGGCTCATACTAGGTGAGGACAGCTGGATGTGCCCCTTTGGCATCTCTCTCCTGGTTTTAGGTTACTGCATGGGCTGTGGACCCTGATTTTTGCTTTCCCACTACTGGTCAGTGACTTCAGGCACATTCCCAGGAAATAGGCTCAGAGGCAGAGGTTAGTCTGTGGGAGACATTTAGCCATCTGCTCTCAGGAACAATGGCAGGGAGGGGAGGAGAAAGGCAGAATTTGGCAGTTGGAGAAGCTGAGCTGGAATATTATCATAGAGGACTTGGCCAATGCTATGGGGACCACTGAAGTTGGGGTGGCCCTTCAAAATAACCCAAAGCAAGACAAAGCACTCGGGCTTTTGTACCCCTGGGTCTAACCAGCCTTGAGTGGGGCTGTAACTTGGCTGAGGCAGCTCCCTTCTTCTAAGGACAGATCCCAGGTTGGGGCTTACCTGTGAGCCATCAGCTTACCTGGTTGGGGAAGGAGTGCCTCCCTGGATCTGAAGGAGGGACTTGGGTCATACCATTGCAGCCACCACAGTTACAGAGGAAGATTGGTCTGGACAGGACTCTGCAAAATGTGACCAAATGCTTCTTTTTCCGGTACTTTCCTCCCCATCTCTTCCTATCCTTTCCTCTTAGTTCACTTAAAATATGATTCGGAGCAAATTCCTAATCTAAGCCTCCATTTTTCCCTCTGCAAAATGCTAACAGAAGAATAATAGCTTCCATCTCTTAGGGTTAACAGACCTAACGTATACATGGTGCTTGGCATAGAGTACATACTCATCCATGATAGCTCCTTTTATAATTGGTCAAAAAGTATTATAGTAGGAACAGCAGTGGCAGAGGCTGAGAGATACTGATAGCCATCCAGTCTTTTACTTCTCACTCTTTTATTTACTGTCTTAATTTGTTCAGGATGCCATAACCAAAATGCTATAAAGTGGGTGGCTTATAAAATATTTTTGGAACCTCTCGTGTGTGCAGACCCATGTATTAGACCACAGTGGGGGAAGAGGATGGTCAGGCTTATCCTTGAGGCTTCAACCTGGTGATCAGGTAAATAGCATAAACACAGAACATACATATTGCAGCACTAACTCTGGCTGGTCTGAGAGGGCTTTTCTTCTAATTAGATAGTTCCAAGCCAAGTCTTTGAAGAGATGGGTCATGGTAGTGGATTGGCTGAAAGAAGGCAAGAAAATATGCCTGATGGAGGCAGTGACTTGTTCCATGGAACGAGGTGAAGAATTGCCAGGGGTGTAATGAGAGCAAGACACATGGATTGATTGGGGAGGAAAGGGCAAGGCTGGAAAGAGGAAAGGTGGGACTGGAAAGACGGAAGGCACGTGGTGGGGCTGGGGTTGGATGAAGCCGTGAATGCTAACAGGACCTAGGTTTGATAAGCAGGACTCTCTCCAGGGACTGTGAGGCTTTTCTAGGGTGTAAGTGGGAACAGAAAGGTTCTGTAGCCTCTTGGGTGGCCTCACAATTTTAAAATGGGCCATTTCTTCCAAGGCAGTGTCCTGGGTCCTTATCTGGACATGCTGAACTTTGAAGAGCACTGCTAGATGACTGTGTAGGTGGGTGATGTAGCTATGGAGTACCAAAAGAGGTCTGTCAGAGACAGGGAGAATTTCAGGGAAGAGGCAAGAATTAAACTGGGAATGCAGTTAGTAACATAGTTTATTTTTTTAGTTGATGAAGCAGTTGCCTTTCTGGGTTTTTCCAAATGGTTCGAGGACTCAACATAACCATGTATAGACTGTGCCCACTCAGGCACGTCCAAGTGTGGAGTTCCGGGGCTCTGGGCATTTATTTGAGAACTGTGGTTTCACAAGTGCTCATCAGTGTGTTCCTCTCTCTTCCAGAGCAAATCAGCCTCTTCCACAGCCACTGAACTCTTGGCCTTTCTTCTGAGCCTGCCAGCAAGGATCTTAATTAGTGCCAGCTATAACAGTAGATTTCCCCCCTGTCCTTTGGTGATGTGCACACCTTTTTTCTAAGAATGGGAATGAGACCAACTCATTTCATTCAAGGCACCGAGCATCTGTCAGATGATAATGACATTCAGTTCCCAGCAGTCTTGGCCAAATGTGAATTGGCTGACTTAGGTTACCTCCTGAGTCTCTTTTAAATGAATCCTTCACTTAGCTCTAAACTTGGGTTTCCCCGATTCTTGGTCCCTTTATGTACAGCCTAGTGCTTTTAGGAAGGTCTGAAATCCCGACTCATCTGCCTTTGCCACATTAATTTCCTAATCCTTTGTAATTCTAGGACATAGGTCATTTTATTGCACAACCCTTATGATTGGCTCCAAAACATACGACATTTCAAAATGTGTTAAAACAGTGACCTTTTGATGAGTAAATCAGGGCTCTGGTTTTGTTGGTGTAAGATATGGAAGATATCATTACCTTTCTTTTCTTTTCCACTTCTGGGCCTCAGACTGATGAATCCCAGAAGTTTATCATACATCATTTGACATTATTAAATAATGTTTTTATAGTATGAAATAATATGAAACTGTTTATAAAGTGAGATTAAGTGAAAAGAGCCAAATTGAAGTAGTATGGAGTACACAACTATAACTTTGTAGTACTATAAATTAATGAATTGAAAAAATAGATTAAAAGTAAGACATACCAAAATATAAATAACGCTTTATTTAGGCATAGAGATGTAGCTTTTTATTTAATAACTTAGTTTTTACTTCTACGTTATGTTTTAAAATTTAAAGGATTTAAGGATTATGTTCTATTCATATAATAAAAAGTTATTAGGAAAAAAACTTGGCATCAGACCTTTGTATCTCAAACTGGGTAATCAGAAGAAGTTCCAAGGGGAAGTTTCTAGTTACTAAAGGATATCTGAAAGTTTTATTTTCTTCATGCTCTAATTACTTCCATCGACAAAGAAGCTTGATAACCTTACACCTTTGTGGTTTTTAAAATAGTTTAAGAAATGAAGATGGCAAGTTCATTATTCAGCAGCCTGGGGCCCAAGTGTGAGAGTAACACATTTGTCTAAGCAAAGTGAAGTGCTGTCTGTACTGTCACTGGACATGTCTTGGGAAGAACACAGCAAATCCAAGTTCAAGACCGGGTCCTGCCTCACACTCTCAGGCCACAGTTTTCTTCTTACTTGTACATTCAGAGCCAACCAGGATGATTTCAAGCTGGACCTCTTCTTGTTTTCAAATTCTGTGACATTGCACCTGTCCTTTTTTTTTTTTTTTTTTTTTTTTTTTTTTTTTTTTTTTTTTTTTTTTTTTTTTTTTTTTTTTTTTTTTTTTTTTTTTTTTTTTTTTTTTTTTTTACTGTGTTCTATACCCACAAATCTAGGGATTGTGACCAGAGTAATACATTTTTAAAAAATCCTGGCCAAGCTTTACCCTGATCAATTTTGGAGTGACGATGAGCTCAGATATTTTTAGGGAGGCACCTCCAGAGACCTGCTCACCCTAGCACAGGTTATGCAAAATCCTGAATTGCCTTCTTCCCAGAAATACCTTTCCCCAGTCTTTTCTCTGTTCTTCCCCCTTTTCCACAACCAATGATAGTATGTCATTGCTGTCCCTGCCTCTTGTCACTGGTTAAGTGTATGGCCTATGGGGTCAGGAGGATCTCAGTTCAAGCCCCTGCTCTCCCTTTGGTAAGGTACTGAAATTCCCTGAGGCTCAGTCTCCTTATCTGGAATTGAGCAGCAGGCCACTCCCAGGGGTGTGGGAAAGTGAGATAATTTAAGTCAAGTGCCACCCAGGGCTTCACAATAAACTGGAATTCCTCCCACCTAATGGAGACTGCCTCACCCACCTCCTAAGCATCTCATCCAGCTTGCCCTGGACCCTTGCACAGCACATTGTTAGCTCTCCATTGGGGTGCAGCTCTAATGATTGGAACTGCCTTTATGTTGAGCTAAAATCTGTCCTCCATGACTCACTCAGCCACTATTTTGCCACTGGAATTATCTATATACACCTAAAGAAAAGAGGAGATAAAATTTTTTTCATTTCTGCTTTGTAATCAACAGTTACTTATTCTTTTATGAGTAGCTGAATAAGAAGATGTTTCTTTCAGTTAACTATAATAAATCGAAAGGACACTGAACACAGAAAAAGGAGTGCTAGGCTTTAGTCCTGGCTCTGACATTAAAAAGCTATTTTGCTGAAGCCCATTCCCCTAAAGTCAGGAACAAGACAGGGATGCCCCCTGTCACCACTGCTATTCAGTATAGTACTGGAAGTTCTAGCCACAGCAATCAGGCAAGAGAAAGGAATAAAAGGTATCCAAATCAGAAGAGAAGAGGTCAAACTGTCACTTTTTTGCAGATGACACAATTATTTACATAGAAAATTCTAAAGACTCCATCAGAAAACTATTAGAAACAATAAATGAATACAGTAAAGTTATAGAATACAAAATCAATTGTACAAAAATCAATTGCATTTTTTATATCAAAAATGAAACTTCAGAAAAAGAAATGAGAAAATAAATACCTTTTATAATCACAACAAAAAGAATAAAAAACCTAGGAATAAACTTAACAAAGAATGTGAAGGACTTATACACTGAAAACTATAAGACACTGTTAAAAGAAATTGAAGTGTCCACAAAGAAATGAAAAGATATTCTGTGTTCATGGATTGGAATACTCAACATAGTTAAAATGACCATATTACACAAATCAATATATAGATTTAACACAATTTCCATCAAAACCCCATAGGCATTCTTTTAAGAAATAGAAATTATCAATTTATATGGAAGCACAGAAGACTCCAAATAGCCAAAGCAATCCTAAATAAAAAGAATAAGACTGGAGGCATCACACTACCCGATTTCAATCCATACTACGAAGTGTCAATAATCAAAACAGCTTAGTATTAGCAGAAAATCAGACACACACAGACCAATGAAATAGAATAGAAAACACAGAAATAAATGGACAGATAATTTTTGACAAAGGAGTGAAAAATATACAATGGGGAAAAGAAAGCCTCTTCAGTAAATGGTGCTGGGAAAATTGGAAAACCATATGCAAAAGAATGAATCTGAACTGCAAACTGTCACCATATACCAAAATTAACTCAAAATGGATTAAAGACCTCCATATAAGACCCGGAACAATAAACTTTATGAAAGAAAACATTGGTACTAAACTTAATAGAGCTTGGGTTCAGGGAGGACTTTATGAATTTGACCTCAAAGGCAAGGGAAGTAAAAGCAAAAATAAATGAATGGGACAGTATCAAACTAAAAAGCTCCTGCACAGCAAAAGAAACCATCAACAAAGCAAAGAGACAGCCAGCTGAATGGGAGAAAATATTTTGCAAACAATGCCTCTGTTAAGGAGCTAAATCTAAAATGTATAAAGAACTTGCATAACTTAATACCAAAAAAACAAACAATCCAATGAAAAAACAGCCAGAGGACCTGAATAGGCACTTCACCCATGAAGACATACAAATAGCCAACAGATAACGTGAAAAAATGTTCAACTTCACTATCAGGGAAATGCAAATCAAAACCACAATGAGATCCCACCTCACACCTGTGAGAATGGCTGTTATCAACAAGACAAGGAATAACAAGTGCTGGAGAGGATGTGGAGAAAAAGGAACTCTGGTACACTGCTGGTGGGAGTGCAAACTGGTACAACCACTGTGGAAGACGGTGTGGAGGTTCCTCAGAAAATTGGGAATGGAGTTACTAGGTGACCCAGCAATCCCCCTTCTGGGGATCTACCCAAAGAACTTGAAAACCTTTGTCCGCAAAGACTTATGTACCCCAATGTTCATCGCAGCGCTGTTCACAGTGGCCAAAACATGGAAACAACCAAAGTGCCCTGCGACAGA
>PVJL010009127.1:0-60053 GCA_004026885.1 Lyroderma lyra | reverse complement strand
TGTGTGTGTGTGTGTGTGTGTGTGTGTGTGTGTGTGTGTGTGTGTGTGTGTGTGTGTGTGTGTGTGTGTGTGTGTGTGTGAGTGTGTCTGTGTGTGTGTGTGAGAGTGTGTGTGTGAGTGTAGGGAGAGGGAGGGGACAGACAGGGATAAGGAGCGGGAAGAGGAGAAGGGGTGTGGGGGTGAACGGAACAAGGTAGAGACATTTTCATTGCGCCTTACAGTTCCGTGAATTACCGGTGTCAGCCCTGTTTGGACCGACCTCTGATACTTCCCTACAGCACATCACACTCCACTCAGTCCTCACATTCAACCCGATGGGTTGACACAGGTTGCCCAGAGGACAAGTTACCTCCCTGTCCTCAACAGTGACCAAGAAGAAACTGAGGCAAGTAGCCCAGGACAAGCACAGGGACCCTTGATGCTCCTGGCCCTACTGTGAGGACTTCATGTCAACCTTTGTGCGACCTGAGCAGGGTCACCAGCCGGCGACATGAGAAGGGCTGTCCCCGGCCGACCCTGTGTACCTACGAGGACAGCAGGACCCGGTCCCAGCAGCTCTGGCAGGTCTTAGTCACGTCAGAGCTGCCGCCCTTGGTCCCAGTGACACTGGGACACTGTGGGACACTTCTGTTTACGTCACTGAGGGAAGTCGGGGAGTTGTCACTTTTGCCCCTCTCTGTTTCTTCTTGAAACAACAAGGTGACAAACTGTGTAGGTGAGGACCTTGCACGCCCGGTTTTCAGCGTGTAACGTGTTTGCGCCACCCCCTGTCGCTGCTCTCCCACGTCTGCGTTCCAGGCGCTGCCATTGTGGCACATACGTCATTCCGGTCCTTGCTTTCTCATTGTTACATAAGACAGACGACTGTCCTTGGCTGTGGTGTTTCCACATGTTCACTTCGATAGCCACGTGACATTTTGTTTGGGGAACACGCCACGCATTACGGCACCGTTGCTCTGTTCTTTCCTTGGTGGAAATCCCGGTGTCTGTTCAAATACTCACGTGAACACGTGTAACACCTCATGCTACTTGTGCTGTGCCTGCTGGCAGTTTGGCTCATGGGTGTGTCCTTTGAATTTTGATAGATTTGGAGGTGAGGACACTATTTTTAACAGGATACTTAGGGCAGTGGTTCTCAACCTTCCTAAAGCTGTGACCCTGTAATACAGTTCCTCATGCTGTGGTGACCCCCATAAAATCATTGTCGTTGCTACGTCATAGCTGTCATGTTGCTACTGTTATGAATTGTCATGTAAAGGGGTCATGACCCACAGGTTGAGAACCGCTGCCTTAGGGCAATCTGAAGACTTTCTGCAAACCTTCAGAAGACAGTGATCGATGTACACCCACCTCATCCGACATGCCAGCCCCGTGCCCCTTCTTGTGGAGTTTTGTGCACTTGGGTGCGTACCCTGCCCCTGTCCCTCCCCCATTCTTCTCCAGCTATTCTGAGGGGTCTGAGCCTTTCCTCTTCTTGCTGCAGCAAGTGCCCAGCCCAGCCCCTCCTCCACACGTTTAGTCCTTGGTTTCGTCCCTGGTGTTAACTCTTCTCTTCTAGAGTGCCACCTTCTCCTCAGATCTCATTATGAATGGGGCTGTGGACACGTGGGAGCCCCCGGCAGGAAAGGGAATGTCAGACCAGCAGAGAGGTCACTCTGGAGGCCTCCTCCCACACTTTGGCCACTAGTAAGTGAGTCAATTTAGAGGCCCTAAGTCTATCTCCCTCTTCTAAAGACCACACACACATGTGTGCACACACACACGTGCACACTCACATGCACACTCGCACACATGCACATGCGCACACACACTCGCACGCACTCGCAGTCACACACACAGTCACACACATGCACACACTGGCACGCACTCGCACTCACACGGACTAAGTGTAATACCCTCGCCTCCAGCTTCATCTAACTTTACTGTCAATACGGTTACCTTGGATCTCTTGTGTTCTCATGGAATTTTATACATTTTATGGGCTGCCTCAACTTACTTGGGAGAGTAAGTTGAATCAATTTCTCCAGGATTGGAAACAGAGATTTGAAAGCAATGAAGGTCATGGGAAGCATTTCCTGGAGCAGCAACTCGCATACAGTTGACGTCTGAAGCCCAGTGGGGCGGAAGGCCGTCGTAATTATTACCCCCAATACCAGAACCCGAGTCCATGGCAGAAATCCCATTTTAATATTCACTCCCTGGAAAAGAGACTCCCGATAAGGGACGGGTAGCCCAGCCCCGGGACTCACTGCTGGAAATGCACCCTAAACCCCAGCTGCACGCCTAATGCAGACACGGCGCGGCACGCACACGCCTTCTGTTAGAATCGGAGAGGAGCGTGGGCAGAGCCGGGATTTCTTCTTTCCTTTTGCTCGGCAGAGGCCGGCCAGCCTTTCATCAGACCCATTTCCTGTGTTTCCCCAGCGCGCTGCCGTAGGCATTCCTGGCTTTCGGGGAGGTTGGGCGTGGCCCCGCGATGCTGGCCGGCGGGGTGTGTGCAGACGTGCTGATTGCGGCTTCCGTCCTGGTCCGCAGGCTCTGCTACGTGTGATCTTCTGTGCACTTCCCTGTTTTTCCCAGCTTCACGCGGATGGATTTGGTCGCTGTTTTTGAAAACACTTATTGAAGATAGCAGAGCCACCACATGCAAACCAACGGAGTCCCAGAAAGTCTGCAACACAAAATTGGGGATTTACAGGTATGTGAACCAAAAGAACCTCCAAAACGAAGCAAAAAGAAACAAACAAACAAAACCACCCTCCTATCATTTTGCTGCCTGTGTACCTTTTCTTTCTCATTTGTTCGATGCAAGTGGTGCTACCCTAATAAAATACACCAGCAACACAGTCACTTAAATGAGTATCTGGGTGAACCCTAGGTCACCTACGATCCCTGCAGGCCAAAGCCAGCCTCCCGGTGTGAAAAGTGTCGGGAAGGCCTTCCAGAGCCTGAGTGTGTAACTCACTTCTCCCAGGTTCTGCTCAGGATGCCATGCCCCCCATTTTCTGAAGGATTTTGTAAGCACTACTATGTAAAGTGAAGAGAAATGGTCTCTCGGGTTTTCAGGGCTCTCCATCTCCCCAGGGGCCTGTGTCACCATTTAAAATACAAGACAACCCAATGCGGCGACTGAAGCTTCCCACGAGCTTAGGGAACCAAGGGGAACAGACTGTGACACAGTGTGGGGGGAGCAGGTGAACGCTTGCTGGAGTCACAACAATGCCTTTCCATTGAACCGCTGCCCTCACCGGGCACCCCAGTTTCTTTCGGGTTTCCATTCCTCCTTCCTGGCGGGTTCAGCCAAAGCGCTTCCCTCTTTTTTTAGGTAACGAGTCTGGTTTTTAACATGTGTATTTCTAGCTTGACATAGCATGACTTTTGCTTTCGTTTGTCATGTATAAACGACGCAGTTTATTTTCTTTGGAATTGCCATGTAAATTCTTGCCTTTCCACCGCGCCGGTGGTGGTGTGCGCGCGCGCAGTGGGGAACTCTGCAAAGCTTTCCCCGTGCGTGCGGAGAGCGGCTGGTGGGAGCTGGCGAGGTGTGTGTTCTCTTGGGGGTCGTCGGCCCCCAAAGGGCACCGGGAGAGCAGAGCCGGTGAACGTGTGGGTGTTACGCTGTTGGATATTCTGGGTGTAGGTTTTATTAAATTTACAGTTTGATCAAACCCAGATGACACCGAGTCCCTTTTTGGTGCATCATGTTTACGAGATATGAGTCAGCGATGACATACCTCTAAGCTATTCCAATGAAAGGGAAGCTCGGTGGCCACTGGGACGCCGGGCCACGCCTCCTGCCCCAGCCCCTGGGGGCAGCTCTTCCTCGTCTCAGTGAGACTCGGTGGTCTCCAGAGCAAGTTCTGAGGTGGATCTTCTTCTGTGAGAAGATGAAGTCGGGACCTAATTGTGTTTGCCCGCAGTCATCCTGACCCTCCAAACTGTCCAAGTGGGGACTTGTGCGTCAATAGTCACCCTGAGGGTGAGGCCAGCTCAGTCTCTCTTGTCACAGCCTTTGTGTAGGTGCAATGAGGGACAATGACCTTGCAAAGGCAAAGCTGCTTTCCCTGTGCCACCATCTCATTGCTGCCATGGACACTTATCTCCTTGCTATGGGACCAAAGGTGGTGTCATGCTCCTTTAATGGCTTTATTAAATGTTGGACTACTTTCAGGAAAGCTCTTTCTGAGTGTAATATGTATAAAATATTGTTCTGAACTTATATGTAATGAATTCTATCATTCAGAGGGCTGGCTTCCAGGATACTCCATTGTTTCTACAAAATACAACTTAATGTAGAAAGGTTTAAGAAAGATAGAAGTAGAGAAAGAGAGAAGGGGGAAGATGTGGAAGAAAAGGAGGAAGAGACAGAGGAAGGAAAGGGAGGGAGACCCTCTTCTGACAGAAATCCCCACTGCAATAACCTTAGTATTTTACCCCACAGGCAAGCCCTGGAGCTGACCTTGACCTGACGCCACTCAACCAACCACCAGGTATGAGGGCAGCCTGTTGAGACCATGGAACACGAGTCTCTGGAGACAAACCCTGCTGCTTTCTATCCTGGTTCACTTCATCACATGTACCAAGTGAGCATAAACGTGTACAAGTAATATTGGCCAATAAGAGTATATCCAGAGGACAGCAACTAGTATACTAAGAATCATGAGGCCAGAAAACCACTCCAAATGAGGTAGCAATGTGGAAAGAAGTGGAAATATCTAGCTGAAGAAAGAAAACTCAATGGGCTTCCATTTGGTTTTCAAATGTCAAGCAGCAGCCAAGGGAAAGAAAATTGGGACTCCCTCTGGGTAACCTCACTGAGTGGCCACTTCAGAGAAACAGTCTTCAGCCCCAAGAGGAATATTTAATCAATAATCAAAAAAGAAATGATCTCTCTTATAAAATTCCTTATCACTGGAAGTGACCAACAAGAAATCCTTGCTAATCCTGACAAGGAAACTAGGGGTGAAATTTGCCGTGGATGGGTGTGAGCGGATGAGTTCTGTGTTCTCTTTCCGCTCCAACCTTTCGTGGTTTAAGAAACCATCTGCTGTTTTTCTTGTTTGTTTGCTTCTGTTTTTTAAGATAACTCTGCTGGATTGGTGGAAAAGACCAAGGTTAAAGGTAGATCTATTCCAGGAAAGGCCCACCAGGAGATTTGCTGACATGTAAACTTTACATGATAGGAATCATTAGTTCCTAGCACTGACTACCCAGGTGTCTTTGTGTGGACCTGCTCAACAACGCTGGACAGGAAGATTTACTCTTCCACAGGGATGTCTTATTAAAAGAAGATTCACTAGGATCTAAGCAGGAAAATACCATTCTCCATAGCTTCTCATGAAGTGTTACGTGCAACTCACACATACATCCCACTTAAACTTTACAAAAACCAGACCTAGTTGTGACCTTCCCCTTCTTACAAATGGGAAACAGGGTCCTCATGACACTGAAGCTTGTCTGTTTGTAGGCATTTTGCCATGAAGACTATTTTGGAAAAGAGCAGGAGGATTCTTCTGTATTTCAACCATGTGAATTCAACAAGTTCATGGGTATCTACTCTGTGCCACTTGCTCAGTAGGTCCTAAAGAGAATTCATACTTCTGCAGACAGTCTCTCCCTGCTACAGAATTCCTTGAAAAGCAAGACTACTTTGTAGGCATGATAGAAAGTATCACCTTTATCTAGGATAAGTTTGCCTGGGTTGTCCATGCATTTAGGACTTCATTCCTCAGGAAATCATCTGTCATCAATCAAAGTCTCATTTTTGAATTCTTGAAAATGCTTGAAGGATTTATAATACCATCAATTATAAGAAATACTGAGGGATAAGTCTGGTGAAAGGTGGGCAGGCCTTGTACACTGAAAACTGTACATGTGCTGAGAGATATTACAGGAAATTTAAATGCATGGAGCAATACACCACGGTTACCTATGGGAAGACTCAATACGATTGAGAAGTATATTCAATCAAATTGATCTGTATACTCTACCCAGTCCTGATAAAAATCACATCAAGGCTTTTCTAGAAATAGATTTAAGACTCATGTGAAAATACACAGATCACTTGAACCGTAGGAGGTAATGGCAGGACTGTGGGCATGGTGAGTTCAGCCCATTCTTTTCATGTGTGTATTATAACCAAACCTAGTATGGTGTTTGCTTACCCACCCCACCCCCCAAAAAATCAGTACGTATTTAATGGATGAACTCATGTTTTTTGTTTACTTTTCGTTTGTTTCCTACAACAGGACAGATTGGATGGTAATAAACTGGATCTAATTAACATCTATTTTGTGGTGGTTTGGAACTTAGTCTAAGAATATGCAGTAGAAAGACACAGGGAGATTTTTATTAAAACGTGTGTGCCCAATGTTCAACTCATAGTTCCAGAGTGTGTTGCTGGTGGTGGGAAAAAGTAACATCAAAGTTTCTTCCAGAAATATTTCATATCAGAGAAGAGATGAACTACTCAAAAATGGCATGCTACTTCTACTTGGTACACCACGTTGATCCAATCAATCTCCTGTCCGGCGTTTTCTAATTGAAGAAGGTTTAGTGTTTATTACACTAAAATGTGAGTTTTAGGCGGTGCCTTGTCTAGGGTTCAGTTATGAGAGCAGAGACTGGTTTCTGTGTAGACATGAAGGATTGAGCCATCTGACAGATCCATGCAAGAGCAGCTCTCTGAGAAGCTCACCATGCAGGTGGGAGGGGTTTCAGAGATAGGTTTAGCAGTCTGCCAGCTCAGAGACATGTAATCGCAGGCTGGGCAAACTCCACTTAAAATGTACAATTCAGAACAACCTAGTTCATTCTCTCTCTGATTTGCAAAACCCTTGCATCTCATAGCATTTTACTGACATGACAGAAATCTCTGGAAGATTTACAGGAAAGACTAACCATCTTGAATTAATAATTTAACATTTTAATGTAATTCTAAAGTTCCTTGAAAGGAAACAAAAAACTAATGAGAAGTTTATAGATGACAAAAGTTGTAGTGGAATCGTGAATCATTTAGAAAGTAGTTCATGTAATCAATATATATACCACACCATTATAAACAAGGATCCTCAAATAGTTGGAGATGTAGCATCCTATTGGAAAGTTATCAAGTCATAAAGTAAGGGTTTCCCATTGTGAGGCTCTCTTTTTCCCTAAAATACTTGATATGTAAGTGCAGTCAATGGGCTTGTGTGAACATTTCCTGTCAGAAGACATTGATGCTTTGCATATGTTAACTTTCATTCGAGAAAAAAGCCTCTCTTGAGAGGGGAAAATGTTTTTCAACAAACAACTTGCTTCTCCAAATTGGTGAAAATTAAATCAGTAACCACTTTCAATTTTTACATCAAGTACAGGGGGATATTGATATTTGTAGAATCTAGACGACAAAGAAATGAATATTGAGTCGATAAAGTATGACCTTTCTCTTTTGTTTTTTTAACTTATTTCTACTTTACTTAGAAGCAACTTAAGAAGTTTCTGGTAAAAAACAAATTAAAACTGTATTTTAAGATGCACACTATGAATCAGCCATACTTGGTACTTTTCTAAAAAGTACTAGAAAACATCGGACACTCACCAGTGGTCCCTGGCGGCCGTGCTCGCCCTTTCCATTTCTTTCTTCCGCATTTCCTCTGGGCTAGCTCTGGCCCTAGAAAGAAAACAATTCTCTATCAACTACTTCTGATCCTGCCACGTTGCACATTTACTTGAAGAAACCTAATGACTATTATTTGAAGCAATATCTTGCAATGGCTGTTTTTTGGTTGCTTCTGGGATGTGCTTTTGCACAAATATCCATCTGTCATCAAGAACTTTCATCAATAAAATTTAGAAGCATCATAAACTTGCAGCTGCCCAGACCCATACTGTTACACTCATGTTGACAAAAATTTGTTTAGCATTCTGGTAGCATGTCAGGACAATGACAGCTCTCGACATTTCTGTCAACAACTGTTTAAGGACTAATTGAGGAATGAACATGAATCCTGACTGTTGTCTGAAAACTTTTTATTGACACTCTTTGGTGAGAGCAAGTATCTACCAGGATTAAAACTGTAGAATGAATGTAATTGGCTTGGATACAAATCTTAAAATAATAGTGGAAAGTTCTTGATGGCACAGAAGATGACATTATTGTGTGAGGAAAAAATGGGCATCAATAACTAAGTTGAAAATGATTTCTGATATGTGATTCTGAGTAGGAAGTAGTCTTAGAAGCCCTTAACCATTTAACCTCATTTACGGGTTCTTTTTCATGTTCACCTAAGTGGCATAAGGTTAAAAACATCGTCTCACTCATCTAAAAGAAAGAACTCTTTGCATAAACATAAAATACAAGTTTTCTGTGATAAAGAGCATTATGCCGTAATTGAATCACCAGAAAATAAGAACTACAATTGCATTTTCCTTTTTGGATACACAAAATGTTGGTGCATTGGATTCTTTGAAATATGGTATTTAGCCAACAGCAGATTGCGTAATTTATAGAAAAGTTTGAAAAATATTTTTAAAGAAAATTTATATAGCCTCTACCATGTATAAATCATTATGCTAAGCCTGATGAAAATACAGACAAGGTGTGGAAAACAAATAAAAATAAACCTTACCAAAAAAGTAAGACTCTAAAGAAATACTTTTAACAGCATAAAAACTATGGTGTAAGTACTTTGCAAAGAGTCACCTATGTACTATGAAAAGTCCAAAGACAGTAAAGATGATTTCCAGTGTAAACTGAGAAAAAAACATTGATTTAATGATTGTCATTTGAGCTCACTACACTGTAATAGGCAGGATTTTGAGAGACATCAATGGTGGAAGAGGTGTCATAGAGAAGAAAAAGTCACCTTTCCAGGTGTGCTCAGTAAATGATGAATAGTCTAGGCTACAGTTTAGGGCGAGTGGTGGGGCACAGGGCAGGCACAGAGCAAGGTGTCAGCTCACTAAGGGTCTCAAATCCATGGCGCTTGGACTCCATTGTCTGAGCAATTAGAAGCCATTGAACATCCTTTACATTGTAAGTAAATCTGACCACGGTTGAATTGTGCTCAAAGGTCATTCTGGTATCAGGTGTAGGGTAGATTTGTGTTGGGGTCAGGGGGCAGGGAGGGGCGGCAAGGAACACACAGTAGAACCACAGAGGAGACAGAGGGGAGAGTCAGACGATCACATGCTCTGAGAGTTATTTGTCTGTTTCAAGATGCCTTGCAGATATTCCTGCAACATCTGTAACATCCTGCAATATCTGTAAGGGCCCGTCAGTGTCAAATCATAACCTATGTGGCTGAAGTCAAACCAGTACCACAAGCACCATACTTATTGTCAAAGTTCACACATTTTCATTCAAAAGAGTTATTTCCTTTGAAATGTGAACTCATTTCTCTAATTATATTGTGGACTCAAACAATTGCAATGGCGGATGAAATCATGGAAGTTCAAAGATTTGGAGAGCAAGGAGCTCATGAAAAGCTGCCTTGACCGTGGTGGCCATCAGGCAAGAGAAGAAACTCGATTTAGTCCTCGTGACACTGGAACTCAAATGAACTGAATTATGAACTTACAGTTTAAGAGCGCAAACTAGCAAGATGAAAAACACACAGACAGCTGCATACACACACATCTGCACATAGATGCACACACATCTGCACACACATACACACATCTACAGACACACATCTGTCTGCACACACACCTGTCTGCACACACATAGAGGCTTATGGGTGTAAAAATTACGAGAACTCAGGAGAACTTTTTTGTCCCTTAAAGTAAAACAACAAAGCGTGGTGGGAAGGACACAGAATGTTTTCTCCGCTGCAGGTGAGTTCAACCCTGATCGTGTGACACTAGAGGAGTGGTGGCGTGAGGATCTCTGAGCCTTCGTTTGTTTATCATTGTGTTGCAGGTCCGTTGTGCTCACGTAGAAGTTACTTTTTGGATAAGGTTTTGTCACAGCAAAGACCTGAGCTCGACCCGGGTGCCCTTGTGCGTGCGAGGCCCTGCACTGCTGACAGGCTTCACAGCAGAGACACGTCATGGGACAGTGGGGTCACCCGAGGACCAGTGAGCGCCTGGGGTTGTGGCAGCATGAAGAAGAGAGGCTTGGGGATGGACAAAATCAGCCTCCGCACGAGCTGTTATGACCGGAGGCCAGTCGCTTGCCTTCTCTGATCCTTCGGTGTATAAAGGAATCACAACAGGGCTTGTTGGCAGGATGGGGTCAGCTCAGACGTCTGCACAGAGTAGGTCCACAGCCCTGGGCTCGCCCTGGCAGCCAGCCCCTGTCCCTGCAGGCGGCTCCACTGCCAGAGTCCGTTAAGGCCTGGCCCTCAGGCTGGCCCTGGGCTGTTCTAGTGTGTTCTGATGTTATCTCACTCAGCAGAGATAGTTGCTGGGAGCCGCCCTTCATCTGTAACTGTCAGCTTCCTTTGAACAGTTACCCCCCAGAACACGGCAGTTCATCTCAACCAAGCCCAACAGAAGAGACACCACCCACCCCCCATCCGCGGGTGGGGCTTGATTGTATCTCTGGGTTTGGAGGTTCTTTGCTGGCAATTTATGGAATTTGACTAGTAGGAGCACAAAGAAGGAAGAAGCAGATGCAAACACACACACACACACACACACACACACACACACACACACAGACACTGCTGTCTTCATCTGCTTCAAGGCTACCTCCTCCAGAGAACAAATTGACTGTTCTGTCTCCGGATCAATTAAAGCCATTTAGGCCCCCTGATGAATATTCTATGCTGCGGTGCTTGAGGTCTTTCTAGTAAGACTGATGGGTTCAATTAAACCTCCCGGCAGACTTTGGTCCCTGTCCTCAAGCCGAAGGGCCCTGCGGAGCTCCACTCTGAGGGCGAATCCCTTCCGGCCTCCACCCCTGGGGAAGCAGCGGCCTTTCGGGCCTGTCCACCTGCAGGAATCTGACTGAGATCGGATTTCCAGGCTTATTTCTCTGGCTTTCTTCTTTTAAGAAGCTGAGCTGTCTTGGTGCTCCCTTGTCTCCTAGCCATTTATTTCCAGGTCCCCAGCTGGCTCCAAGCATTAGCAGTTCCTCTTCCCTTGGAACTGAGGCGCTTGTTGAAAACAGTCTGTGCCCCGCGCACGCGCCCTGGCATTAGTTAATGTGATGCCATGTTCCAGGGGTTAAAACAAGAACAACAGCAGCAAATGTTTCTGCTCATCTCATTCGGTGAACTGCAAGGAGAGTTTACTGCGTATCAGACTCCGGGCTAAGCTCTGGGGTAGGAGGCAGGGCAGCAGGCAGGATGGTAACTACACACAGCTTTCTTGTAAGTCCTAGAACTAGTGCTGGGGACCCAAGAGTGTGTCCGCCCAGCTCGGGGCCTCCAGCATAATGAGGACGAGGGCGATCTAATAAGCAGGTGTGACAAAAGTCGTGCAGGAGGGGAGCGAATCTAGGACTTTCTAACAAGGTGTGACTATCACCTACAGCGTCCCCAGAGCCCAAATGGAAAAGCTGACATTTCAGCTAAGATCTGAAAGGATAAATCAGCACGAAACAGCCGAAGGAAGTGGTCACACGAATTTCAAGAGCAGGGAACAGTGTGTGAAGGTCAGGGGTGAGAGAGAGGTCAGGGTACTCAAGAAGCCAAAGCCGTGTGGCCTTACCACCCCCATCTCTAAAGAAGGGGTGATCCAAGATAGAGGTGTGGCCTGAGAGCCGGTGAGCGTGCCACTTTGCCTCAGTTAGCTGCCAGTGCTGGAATTTAGCTACTATTTTCAGTATCCAGGGTGCCTTGGAGGTAGGTGAATGAAGACTACAGAAGAGGTGCCTATGGCACTGGAACTTAGGGCTGTCACATGTGATGGCAGCAGGGGTGGCACCCACCCACAATGCTTCTGGGCCCATCACAAAGCTCTCTTTGCACCCCAATCCATGTGGCTGCACGTCCTAACATCATATTCAATTTGGAAAACCTGGGAGGCCTGACAAAACAGGGCAGCAGGGCGAGAGAGAGTAAGACCAGCATGCTGGAAATGGGCATCAAATACAGAAGAACAAACGACATGCACAAAAGCAGTTCAAACTCTCTGAATGGCAGTGTTTGTATCTATAGGATAGAGGCATTAATGGTACAAATTTATAAACGTGGGTAATTAGCCTGTCGGCAGGGAGTTAGTCACAGTGTGTTTGTATGAAAAAGTCAGTTGCTCATCCACTAATGTTACAGTTCCCCAAATGCAAAGGTAGCAATGTAACATGCATCTCTGTTGACGTACGAAAGCAGCTGATGGTGAGCGCATTAATTCACATCTACAGACACTCGGTTTTGTGTGTTTCTTCAATGCAAAGGCAGACTTTCTGAGGTTGTTCTCTGTTCAGCCCTGGCCTCTGGTTGCAGGGATGTGTTGTACGCAGACTTCAACTTGGCTCCCTGTGTAGGTTGAGGGCTGACTGAAATTGGGTCCTCAAACAGAGAGATCGAAGATTTCCTGACTCTAAAGTCAAAATATTTTAAAGTGATGGGAAATCAAGCTGTGTGCTAAGGAAAGCCAAATTCAAGATGGGGAGTCTTGGATACTAGAGCTTATGGTTGATACTACCAAAGCAACATTCACTTGTAGTTTAGACATGTGCTGTGCAAGGTGGTAGCCACTGCTTATGAGCTTATTTAATTTACAAGTTATATCACTTAGAAATTCAGTTCTTTAACCACACTAGCTACAATTCAAGTGCTCAGTAGATGCATGTGACAAGTAGTTATCATAGTGAAGGATGCAAATAGAGAATGTCTTCACCACCATGGGTGGGACCAACCACCCTGGTTTTTGTTGGCTTTAGCACTAAAAGTTCTGCATCCCAGATAACTCAGGTGCAGGCATGCTGACTTGGCTGATCACCAGGAGGAATGAGCACAAAAATCACCTTTCAGATTCCCAGGCAGAGGGTACAGAATAAACAAAGACAGTGAAGAGCCGCTTTCTGCAGCACTCAGGGAACCATGTTGTGTGTAACTCACATGGGCTGAAGTTTGATCTGGACATGACCACAAAAAGCCAAGTAAGTTACAAAAGCTTAAAGATATCAGAGAGATGTGGGAAGAATAAAAACTAAATGCCCCAGAATTCCAGAAAGCAGACTCATTTGGAAGGGAGCCAGTGACCAACCCTGCCACCACCTCCTGCCTATGCTGGGGGATTGCAAGCTCTGCACCAGAGTGAAGGAGCAAAACCTTCACCTTGTATGTGAAGCAGACTTCCAGTCAATCCCAGACACTGGAATTTTATCAGAGAAAATCTTTAAAATGTATGTGATTGATCTTTTAAGGAAATAGTGAAAAGCAAAATAAATAAAATTATGAAAAATTTCATCAGAAAATTTGAATTTCTAGCAAAGAATCAAATGGTCATTTTTAGAGTGGAAAAATGCAAAACTCCAATGAATGGACTTGGCATCAACTTAGATACAACAGAATACAGAATTATTGAACTGAAGGGGGGGAACCAACAAAAAAGGCTCGAACTAAAGTAGAAGAGTAGAGAGAAAAACAAATAATTAATCTCAAAACACAAAAATAAAACAAAAAAGGCACAAAAGACATTTTTCATTTGTGTAACTGGAGTCCTAGAAGGATAAAGAGAAGCAGGCCAGAACAATATTCAAACAAATAATGGCCAAGAAATTTCCAAAGTTGATGAAAGACATCAATCCAAATATCCAGGAAGCTCAAAGAACCTCAAACAGGATAAATAAATACCCACCTAGAATTTTAGGCCCAATATAAATATCCTTAGACATGAAGCTGAAATAAAGATATTTTTTTTTTGTCAAACCAAAGCTGAGGAAGCGATCACCCGAAAGAAGGAAAATAGTTCGCAATATACTTACCTGGCAGGGGAGCTGCCATGATCACGAAGGTGGCTTTCCCAGGGCAAGGCTTATCCATTGCACTCCGGATGTGCTGGGACCAAATGTGGGAAACTCGACTGCATCATTTGTGGTAGTGGGGGGACTGCCTTCACACTCTCCTCTGAAAAAAAAATAGTTCACAATAGAAACATGAACATGTCTGAGGGATTGAAGAGCAGGAGAAAGGCTCAATGTAGAGGTAAATAAGTATGAAGGTATTGATTAGGAAAAAATACAGTAGCTGGAATGTCCTGGGAATTTGAAGGAAAAGGTTCAGCAGTCTTTAATACACAAGTAAGAGTAGGCAGAGGAAGTTCAAGTCTCTGAATTTCCAGCAGTGCTATGAAAGTAGTAAAAGTAATCATTTGCTTGGCAGTAATATGGCAAGGGGGTGGAGTAATGACTTACCTAAGATACCCACTAAAAGAATAATAAAGGAATGATGTATAATTAACAAGTTAACAGGATAAAAATAGAACAATTTCCAAAACTTAGGCGAGGTATCCTGTGGATAGACTCTTGTGGGAAATGAGATTAGGGAAGCCACACTTCACTATGAAAGGAATTCATGTAGTTGTGTACATAAACACTTTCATGAAAACAACAAGCAAAGAAACTCAACTGGCCCCCACTGATGGTCCATTAAAGCAAAGTGCTTCTCATTTTAATGATCCAGAATGACCTTAAGGTTCATGTCAAAGGTGCCATTGTTCTCAAGCCAAGGATTTTTATTTCAGCTACAGTTAGACAGGTCAGACTTTACCTAGATAAAATCTAGCTAAAGAACAAGCTCAAAAGTGAAAGAATATGGAGTCAGTAAAAAATTCACAAGGTGAAAAGTCGGTAGGAGTTTAAGAGAATGTTCCCAGATCTGAAGACAGGTGGTGCTCACCCTTTTTCTTCTCCCTTTTCCCCAAAGTCATGTTTTAGGGCATCATTGCATGACAGCCAGTCTGGAAATTCCTCACCTGGCTCATAAATTCATTGATGACTCAGTGAGGCTCAGAACACAAAATCACTCAAGGTCAGACTCATGGTTTCCTTTCGGGCTCATTTAGTCTTTCACTGCAAAACCAATGCATCTGCTAACCACAGGGTCATGGTCGGCGCACACTGGAGGCAGAAAGGCTTAGTGTCATTGCCTCTGAGAGGCGGCTGCAGACCAGAAGGCACGTTAATGTGGGAGGGTGCAGGATGAGGCAGCATCACTTGTGTGGCTTCTGAGGAGTGTTCTTCCTGCAGAAAGCACTGAGTGTTTCCATCAGACTGCTCTTCTGCATCTACTTGGCCAACAGTCAGGGGAAGCCTCTTTTGAAATTAGTGCAATATGTAGTTATCAATGACTTAAAGGAGATCATAAAGATCCTCTGCCAAAAACAGACACGCTCCTTGCTATGTGAGAATGTGACAAATCCTTTCATTTGTCACTCCATTAACTCAGATTATTGAAAAGTTTTAGATTAATGTAACCTGCATATTTGTTCTCTGATAGAGCAGTGTAACTAGGACCCCTTCAAAATAAGAAAGCCCCACCGGGGATTTCAATACAGCAAGAACCCCTTGGACTTCAATTGCACAAGGATCGTATCCTCACAGTCTCATGGACTCTCAGTCTCATGGACTCTCGTGCAGGTACCACCTCTAGGTGTTCTGCCAACATCTCTGATTAATATTCTAGTGCATGTGATGGGCTGTTGTCTGTTTATTTGCCTCCTTTTATTAGATTATGAGCTCCTTCAAGGCAGTGACTTCATACAAATCCCTGAATACGTAGACTCAGGACCTGACATTAAATAAGTACTTTCGCAATAGCTTAGGGGAAAAAGGAGAGAGACAGAGAGACTGGAGAAGAGAAGGAAATGCTCGATGGCTGCGTTAAATGCTCTCAGTTAACTTCCCAATGTAGAAATTTCCACTTACTTCTTAAGTAAAGAGGGAAACAAGAATAGATGGATACAGTGATCAGAGAGCAAGCTTGCAAAACCAAAAACCCTAATGCTATAGGGCAAGTCTTGGAAATTCTTGATATGCCATTCCAATGTTTGCAGTTTAGGCCCAAATTATGAATTCAAATGTATCCCCTACCAATCCCCACCATCATACCCATAAAGGAACATCCAAACTAAAATTCTCATTATTATGTGGTCCTTGTGATGGGTACAAAATTTGGCTTCTGTCTATAACATGTTCTTCAATCAAAACTCATTATTTATCCTTCAAAATGTACCTTAAAAACTGCTTTCACCTTGAAAACTTCCCCAGGCACAATTACTTGTATCCTGTCTGTACCCTATTACTCTTTGTGTTCACATGAACACTTGTCAACCTCAATTTTAATAACTTATCTTCCTGGCCTCTCTGCTAGGCAGTGTGTGGGCTTTCTGGAACTCAAATTCTGTGTTTCGTTGCTGGATGGCTAATGTCCAGAACTTCCGTGGCCCCTGACAGAAAGCAAGCCCTTGGTAAAATGTTGACTGAATAAATGTTGAACAAAGATTCCCATGGGCAGATTCCCAAACAGAAACTGGAGAAATCGGAGTGAGAACCTCGAAAACAAGACAGGTGTTGGGCTCAGACTGCACTGAGACAGATTCGATTCCCTCTGTGAGTAAAGACGCATCCCGGAAGTTGGAAGTCACCGCCGAGGGTCATAATCTTGGTTAAGCAGATGAGAAAAATCACAGAAACCTAGTTCACTCCCTTGAAGATGACACTTCATGTAACTTAGGGCCAGAGTTCTGAAAATGACCTTATACGAGTCATCTTGAATGTATACTATGTGTTAGAATCCTAGCGCCAGTCCCTACCCTGGGTTCTGGGAACTCAAGATGATCCTGACGGAAATGATCCAGTGTCTGTCAAAGTCACCAAGACCCGTTTCTCCTTCCTCCTGGGCACGCGGTTAGCGTATCTGTGTGCGACCCCCTATGGTGAGGTCTGACTGTACACCTGAACGCTGGCTCATGGACTTGGAGCAGAAGCCCTAGTTTCTGCTTTCCAACCTGGGACACGGAGACCTCTCGTGGGACCCTAGACAGGCACACGGATGACAAAGGAATCCAAGGCCCAGGGGATTGGAGACCACTAGCTGGAAAGAGTCAGGCTCTCGGACTGCGTGGGGACGAGCCCTCACCACCTTCCCACTCCAGCCCACGGTGGACTGTGATGAGGACGAGAAAGACCCTACATCTCAGTAGCTTCACATACTACAAGTCTCTTCTTGTAGCAATTTGCCTGCAATACGGACCTCTGGTCCCTCGTGTGACGAATGGGGACCATAATTCCCACACTGCCCTCTCCCCAGGGGTTAAGTGTACAGTTCAGAAGGTTTGGTCAGCTGTCACACTCGCGGTACCTGCTGTCTGAGTTTATTACTGCCTTTTCTCATAGAAAGTTGGGCAGGGGAAAGGACATTATTTCAGAGCAATTATATTCCATTGTGGGGGGCCAGTCTGGGAAGGGTGGGTCCTGCGGGAGGCGAGCTGGAAGTCCCTGCTTCTATTTTCACAGAGCTTTGGGGCTGAGTATTCTGTTCTCTCTCAAATCCATTCAACTTGGCCTGGGGACCTGGGGATGCTGCTCTAGAGACCACCCTCCATCATGTGGCCACATGCTCTCAAGGTGTGACCCCCTTTCTTTGGGCCTCGTCACCCACATAGGGAGGGGTTGAATCAGTGGCCCTCTGTGCCTCTTCCTCTGTTGAGCACCCCTAGAAGTAATCAGCTCTCTGCCCCTGGGCAAGTTCACGGGGAGTGCGGGGTACGTGGAAGACATTGCAGAGGAGAGGCCACCGTCTGGGAGGAGGGCCTGCCCCTTGTCCTTCAGCCTTTTTCAAGCCTGGGGTTTTTGAGATGACTTTGTGACTAGGAGCAGTGTGAGTCACTCAGCTTTCTAATTCTATTTCAGGAAACCCGTGGGATGCAGTGTGGCATTGTGGGAAAAATAGAAGGGCACCAGAGTCACCCAGACCTGGGTTTGAAATCTGACTCTAAAATCCCGAACAGTGTACCCCGGAAACATGACGCCGGCTCTCTGAACCTCAGTTTCCTTCTCTGTGAAATGGGGGCGATGGCGCCTACCCCCGTGTCGCGTCGCGTGAGAAAGCACTGGGAAGGTGTCTGGCACAGCACACTCGCTTGGCCGCCTGCTGTTCAGGACCATTGCAGCAAGCTTCCCGAGTCCCCGCAGACTCCGCACACAGGGCCAGCGCCATCTCTTCTGTCACTTCCTAACAGCCTCTGTCGGTGTCAGCGCGCACCCAGATACTTACCTTCATGGCTCGAGGCCACCAAATGCATTACTCAGAAAACGACATCGCACATATGCCAACACAACCTCAGTGTCCTCTTGTACGTGACAGAAATAGTATCTATCATCAGTGTTTTGGCAAATTAAATAAAGTATCACGTAGAACCAGTCCGTGGAATGTCGTAGAATTAAAGCGTACCCCTTTCTCAGGGATCAAGTGGTTATTATGTGCTTACTGTATGCCGTGTCCGGTGCCGCACGATGGGACTTAGTGACACAGGAATCAGAGCTGTAACAATCAGAACTAGTATTTATCGAGAATTTTCTGGTCATACGTGCTAAGTGCCTTAGGTATGTTTTCTGACTTAGTTTTAAACAAAATAATAAATGTTTATGATTTCCCTCATTTTAAAGATGAGAGAACGCATACTGAGGCAGCGGAGGTAACTTGCCTTTGACCAGTTGTTAGAACCAGGACTCCAACCCAAGACCTTGAGTCACAAAGCCCACTCCGTCCCCAGCACGTTTCCTCGGACCCCTGTCTGTCTGCATTGGCAGAGCTGAGCGACTGGGGATTCCTGCCCTTCAGATGGGGACTCCAGGGGCAGAGCGGGGCCTGGGGGACAGCAGTTCCGGTCACCCAAGATGAGGCAACAGTGCCAACGGGATGGCCGGGGGCGGGGGCACTTCTCCCAGTTTGACTTTCCCAGATCAGAGGGCTGAAAGCAGAGATTTCAATGGCAAATCCCTTTCACTTTCACAAAGTCATTAATTCCCAGGAATGGATAAAACGTGTCACTAATAACAGGAAAAGCAGCAGTTCTGTCCGGACCAGCCCTCAAGTTCTAACAGTCGACTCCTGGTGAGGGGCCGGAGACCCGGGAGGGCGGTGGTGTCACAAGAAAGTGACCAGTGCTGCCCTGCTATCTATGTGGCTGCGTCCTTACATGGCGCCACCACCTAGAGAGAGCAGTTCCAGTTATTTCCAACCCCCGTCCCCTTTCCTGGGTGTTTGGCTGATGCCTTTGACAGCTCTGGTCCCCCTGACTTAGCCGTGTGGCTCTGGAGCCGTCCCTGGTGAACCTCAAACCAGATGCTCCACACGGAGTGGCCGCCGAGGGGCGGCGTGGTGGCACGCAGGTGCGGAGAGCACAGGGGAGCGAGCAGGGATTTCTGGGCTGGACCCCCGTTTCCCGTGTGAAGTCGGGAGTGCTGGCACGGGAGCTGGGCCAGGGTCCGGAGCCGGGCTCGGGGGCCGGGCTCGGGGGCCGGGGGCCGGGGGCCGGGGGTGTGACTTCGAGCTGGCCAGTGACTTCCTCCGCCTCTGCCGCGGCCTCGCTCGTTGTAGAGCTTCCCACCTTCTGCCCACGCACGAGTTCTCCTTCCACTTCCACATTGTCGCCTTCCAACTTTGTGTCCCATTTGCCTGCTCCTGCAACATGCTCAGCCCCGTGTCCCTCTGCCTACACGTCCCCCGGACTTTCCCGCTTATGGGCTGGTGTACACTAACCTGCTTATCAGCAGGGGCCTGTCCCACTTCTGAGCCCACCCACGAATCAGGGGGCACTTATACTTCTGCCAGGGGCAGTCCTTGAGTGACTGCTGGTCACATTCTAATTCGCCATTTCGAATTTAGGATTCCACACATGTGAGCCTCGTGCAGGGTCCTCAGACACCCCCTGATTTTACATACACATGGAGTAACGGGGTCTCCGTGGATCAATAGAGAGACTCTAGAACTTTCTTCAATTGTGTCGAGTGCCTCTGAGACCTTAATAGGAGCCATCTACTTGGAATGTCCTACCAAGAGGTAACGGCACTGGCTGTTTACCGTCAGAGCTCGTGGTAACCCTAAAAATATCCAAATACTGGTAAAGCCCATAGCCTCCCCTCCGTGTACCAGGCCGTCCGGAAACCATCCGGCCATTGTCGCCATCGAGAGTGGTCACCTGGCGGGAGGGTCCCCGGACAGCCCCGAGCCCCCTGCAGAGAGGGGTGGGTGGGGGCTGCTTGGTACCCCTCATTGTGTGGCCTCATACAGGGGCCAAATCAGCTCTCACACAAGGACAAGAACTGCGTGTCCTCCTCCCGGGTCACCCCTTCAAGTCCTCAGTGAGGAACCACGGCGGAAGGTTACGAAAGCTCCGTGCAAACTCTACGGAGCCGACGAACACGAGGGACTGGGGCATCAGGTGGGCCTGCATTTCTGCGTGCGTTGTGGCAGCGTGTGTGTGTCACAGTTTGTGTGTGTGTGTGTGTGTCACAGTTGTGTGTGTGTGTGTCACAGTTGTGTGTGTGTGTGTGTGTGGTGTGTGTGTGTGTGTGTCATAGTTGTGTGTGTGTGTCACAGTTGTGTGTGTGTGTGTCACAGTTGTGTGTGTATGTGGCAGTGTGCGTGTGTCACAGTTGTGTGTGTGGCAGTGCGCGTGTGTCACAGTTGTGTGTGTCACAGTTGTGTGTGTCACGGTCGTGTGTGTCACAATTGTGTGTGTCACAGTTGTGTGTGTGTGGCACGGGGTGGTGGATTGTTTTTATAACAGCTTTCCTGGGGTGTGATTCGCACGCCATGGAGTTCCTCTACTCAGGATCTTCGCAAGGACTGAGACGTGCGTGCGAAACCCGCCTGCCTCCGCGTCCCCTTCTGACGTGTTTCACTGGGCATTTGTGCAGTTGGTTTTACCGAGGCTTCGAGAAGCCCAAGTCCTGCCAGGTGACCTGGATTTGCAGGTCCCCGGGCTCCCTTGCCTTTCAGTATGAGTCGTCCTGACCTTCTCTTGCCTGTTCAACCCCTGGAGGGGCAGGAAGGGGAAGGGTGGAGGGGTGCTCCCACCCTTTCCTGCGAAACAGCGGAGACCTCAAACCTGCAGCCAGCAACCGACCGGCAGACAAAGGAGTCGGGGTGTCACGCAGTTTATGAGACCGTCCTTTCATCTTCTGAAATTGTGCTTCTCTGGGTTTTTAAATGCTGTTTTCGTGAGTTAAACGTGTCTGCTCACTTGCAAAGTCCCTCAGTGATGCACCCTCCCGGAGAAGAAAGCCGCCTCCCTAAGTACTGGCATCCTGCTGGGCTTTCGACAATGACTTAAAATGACCCATTTTCAGTCCCTGAACGCAGAGTCTCGGACATGAAGTAGCTTTTCTGCTGAGGACAGAAAGTGGACTCCGACTGGTCCTGACCACCCATGAGATTCTTCCTTCTTCTTCTTTTCTTTCTTTCTTTTTTTTTGGGGGGGGGGGCATTACATTTAAAAAATAAAATACCATTGATTATCACATGTAACGTGGCTCCAGACAAAACCAAAAGGGACTCAGTGACAGGGCTGACTGCAGGCGGCTGGAGGGGCTGCCTGTGGGGAGCAAGGCAGGATGGGGGCCCAGGGCAGGGCGGGCCCGGGGTAGGAGCTGGGAGCCCAGACTCTCAGCCCACTGTCCCTGTCACTCTCTCCAGCTTGGACTACGGGTGCCTTCTCAGGGCCTCAGTTTCCTCATCTGAACATCAGAAGGGAGTTCGGGTCTCTTAGGTGCCCCTTGAGCGATGGAAATGTGCATTTCTACGACTGTCAGATCCCCCTCAAAAAAACATCCCCCTCCCCCCGCAGCCAGCACACGTGTCTCCAGACGAGTTCCCTGTAGGTCTGAGGTGTCAGTTAAGGCAGACTGCTCCCCTTCCTTCGTTTCCGCCTCATTTTAGAAACCCAAGGGACCGTCCCACATTCTCTGCACGTGAATAAAGGTGGCAGATTGTGTCATTCAGCCTGATGGAATCTCACCACAGGCCCTCACGCCCCTCCCCCATGGAAGCGCCCCTCCCCCATGGGAGCACCCCTCCCCCTCTGATGGGAGGGCCCCTCCCCCCATGGGAGCACCCCTCCCCCTCTGATGGGAGGGCCCCAGACGGGGCCAGGTGGCCGCATGGATCGCATGGATGTCAGGCTGACCCGCGCTCTCTGACCTGGAGCAGCAAATGAGGAAGGAAAACATATTTTCCCCCAGAACGAAGAAGGTACTTTTGTGTCGGGTGCTTTGCTAGGTCCTTATTGCACCTTCGTGCGGGCACCCAGGAATGAGAACTCGGTGACGAGGAGAGGGCAGGTCACCGCGGGGCGCGCCAGCATCCTGGGCTCCCGTGTCCTGTCCCTAGTAGCCTCCTTGTGTTACCGATCAGGGCGGCCGCAACAACGCAGGGCAGGGGTGGAGGGACGCTCCGGTCACACCGAGGAGGGAGGTCAATCTTAGGCGGACGGCTGGGGGAGCCACGTTTGTTGTCTTAACGACGCGACCGCCACGGCCGTCTCCTACCCCGGTCACCATGCAAAGTGAGTGAGGTGGTGACTCTCCTGCCTTCTCTGAGCATGACAGCCCGTGACTTCTTTATCTTTGTGCCTGGGGGTTTGTGTCCCTCACCCACCTTCCCCTTTGCCGCCCGCCCCCCCGGCCTCGCTCGGGCCACCATGGGCTGCATCCTGCCTGTTGTCTAACACGAAAATTACTGGTTAAAAATAGAGACTTTTCACACTCTGCGGAAGGTTGTACGTTGGGGCGCAGGTTAGGCCCCCCCAGAAGCCCGTCACACACGTGCATGTGAACAACTACAGCCTCAAGACTGAGAAAAAGTGGGGCGTGGGCCTTTGAGAAGCAGCCTGGGAAGTGGAAAAAGAAACTATGATGTTAAGAGTACAATTACAAGGGGGGTTGGTTATGGTGGTAAACTGTGCATTTTAGCACAATGACAAGGAGGAGAAAGGAGGTTAGCCCCGGAGGTCCCTCCCTCTGCAGGGCAGCACCTGTCCTGAAGTCACGTTTTTATCTGCAGAGCCCGCGCGGAGCCTGGGACACGGGGACCTCGCAGACATGTGCTGGGAAGTGACGCACACGCGCTGGGGCCGGAGGTCTCACGAACGCACAACACGGAGCCGGAGGGTGGGCACGGGGCTCTCGTGGGCAGGGGGGCCCCGCCACCCCCAGGGGAGGTGACACACAGGGGATGATGGATCGTCTGGGCGCGGACAAACAAATGACTAATTACCCAATCAGGCATCTAAGTGGCTGTGGGCGGCCAGAAGTCTCTAACATCGTCCCCCTCTGGGGCTACTACACCATGGACCATTGTCATCTGTTATTGACTCACGTTTGAGGGTGACTAGAGGACCCTCTTCTCTTGGCCTCTGGGTCCCCTGTCTAGCACACTGGCTTGTGAGTAGGGCGACCACATCCTCTTGGTTTGCCTGAAACGTTCCTGGTTTTAGCTCTGAAAGTCCTGCTTCCTGGGAATTTACTGTGTGTGTGTGGGGTGGGGGTGGGGGGGGGACATCTCCGAAATCCCCTGGTCTCATGGCTCCTGCTATCCCAAACAGCTCCTGGCCATTGTTCCAGCACAATCCACTCAGTTGCTAAAGCTAGACACACGGGTGTGTCACAGGACTAGGCTGACCAGATGTACAGTTTTCAGGGGACAGAAAATAATGGTCCTGCCCCGTTTCACCTGGTTCAGAGGGTCAGCCTACTCTCACGGGGCTGAATCCAAGGTGTCGGCAGGCTGACCCTTTGCACCGTTTGAAACGGGACGGGACCACTGTTTTCTGTCCCGTCTACAATGGGACGTCCGGTCAGCCTACACAGGACTCCCTTGGACTCATCCCACTGGCAGCTGTCACCTCTTAAGGACCTCTCAGACCTATATCCCCTTCCCTGGTCCCACCACCGCTATCCCAGACGCAGCCACTGTCATTCCTTCCCTGTTTGTAACGGCACCCTAACTTGGCCTTTCTGCTCCTGCTCCCACTCCCCCCAAGGGTGCCGTTTCATTACCCTGACTGGGGGCCTGAGGCCAGGCCCGACCGGGGTGCGGGGGCTCCGGCACTCCCACGCCTCTTCAGCCGCGCGCGCTCGTCTCCCACAGCGCAAACTGTCTGTGCGTCAGGGCGCGCTCTGTCTGTCTGTCTGTCTGTCTGTCTGTCTGTCTCTGTCTGTCTCTGTCTCTCTCTCTCTCTGTCTCTCTGTCTCTCTCTCTCTGTCTCTCTCCCTTGCTCTCTCTCCAGATCTCAGGCATCCCCGAGTACACACATGTACAACCTAAATTCAGAGACCAAAGTCCAAACCAAACCTCAAGCCTAGACCACAACTCCTAACCCAGGCTTTACCGAGGTTTCGTCGTGAAGCATCAGATGCCATCCCGGGTGCTCACGAGCCTTTCCTGTCCTGGTTGGCTGTTGTGCTGTTTGTTCAGTGCACACGTCAGACCTTGGGGATGGAAGCAGAATCCCGAAATCCTAAGTAAGAGCTTCTACACACTCTCTGAGTTGCTGCTGTGATTTTCCCAGTTATTACATCCATGACCATCACTGTTAGATGTCCTTCTACACAGCGGCTGCAATTTCTTATTCTGAGTCTCCTCCTCCGTGAGGACAAGGGTCGTAGTAGCCTCACTCGCTTCTACATTTATACCCTGTTCTAGGCAAGGAGGTCAGCGCCTCTCGGTACTCGGCACAGACCGCTGGTGCGCACGCAGGACACAACTTCTGCCCCACCTTGCAGTTCTGCAGGAGAGTCGGTGAAGACTTGAAGGAGAGAAAGAATGTGAGAGGACTCTGGGAGTCTAATCAGCTATGGAGCTAGACCCTGAACCTGACTTTTGAAGGTTGCTTTTGTACCAGCACTCGGCCTCCCAGGCCTGTCCTATTGGGCAGAAGCTCTGTCTCATGTACCCAACTTTTACCGTTTGTTTTTTTATCCAGAAGAACCTGCGAGCTTCCCTGATGCTGCAGCATTAACACAAGTTTGTGTTGTGCTTGGAACAACTTTGCCCTGTGTAACGAGAGATATTCTGCATCGCAGGTTCTAACCCCAGAACACCTCTGCGTTCATGGAAATGTAAGATCCCTCTCTCTCTCTCTCCCTCTCTCTCTCTCTCACACACACAACACAAAAAGAAATCCCATCTATTTCTTCAAGACTTTCTTTTTCTCTCAATAGATCCATTATTAGCAGATTTTTTAAATGGCCACGGGCTGGGGAAAATGAAGCAGCCGTCCTCTCTGCGATTAGGCTGATGACAGGGCAGGCCGTGTCCCTCCCACTCCCACTCACGCGCTGTGCTTCTTGGAGAACGCTTGGCACGGACGGAGGGGCTGGTCTTGGGCCATAAGTCACCTTCAGGCACAAAAATATCCATGGAGCTATTCTGGAAAAGTGTCACCCATATAATCTAGGAGTCAGTGAGCTCTCTCAGGAAATGGAAGAACCGATGTTGCTTTCCACGTTAATTTTTAAAAAATTGGCATACCGACACACTCTGCTATACACACGGGTGCCCACACACACACAGTGAGACCCCATTATGTATGAAGACAATATTCTAATTTGTGCATATGAAACAAAATCACATGTATTCAAAACGACCGTAGGCCATTCTATCTTTGATTGAACCCCCAAGTTATTAGTTACATTGGTCCCAGGGCCTGTGTGTGTGACAAGAATGGCTTGTGGCCCTGGAGGGGCTCCCAGCACAGCGAGGGGCCTGTGCTCTAGAGGCACACAGAGCTGAGACCCACGGGGACATCCACGGATATTCACTTCCCAACTCACACTCGCTCACTGGGTGTAATAGTGGGGCCTCTCTCTCTCTCTCTCTCTCTCACACACACACACACACACACACACACACACACACACACTCGGTGACAATGCACAGCTGCATTAATGTGCACAGCCTGTTTTGGAGTCAAGAGGAGGAAGTCATGAACTTAGCCTTGACCTGGGCAGTGTCAGGGAAGACATCTGAAGAAGTTCACTTTCAAGGACACCTTGGTTTGTCTGGGGACAGGACTGCTGCATGGCCGGCCCTGGGAGGGACACGCCCGCAGTATGACGTCAATGAAATCATAGGGCACCGGGGTACAATTACTCTCAGGGTGGCCCGCCTTTTCTTCAGATGCTTTGCTCTTGGCCTCCCGCTCGGTTTCTCTCCAGGCACCTCAAGAACGAAAGCGTTCTTGGCCTGACTGTACAAGGAAAGGCGTTAGCTCGGAAGCTACACAATCTGGTTCGAACTGGGTGACTTTAGGCAACTTACTCCCTCGCAAGCCCCTGGTTCCTGATTGGTGAACAAAGGCCTGAAACCATCTAGCGTTCAGGATTGAGGATATTGAAGTAACATGCATTAGGGGGACGCAGGACTTAAGGGACAGGAAGTGAAAAGGCCACCGTGACGTGGTGTCCTGCAGGTAACGGCAGAGATAAGCTGTGAGACCTCTGGGCCGTGGGGGAGAAGCCGGGACCTCTGCCCTCCTGGGAGCGGCCGGCGATGCCTGTTGGAGCTGGAGCGGCCTGGCCGGCGGTGCAGGGGCTCAGGGTGGAGAGGGCCCATGGGGTGGCCTTCCCAGGGGCTCGGGGCGGAGAGGGCCCACGGGGTGGCCTTCCCAGGAGCTCGGGGCAGAGAGGGCCCACGGGGTGGCCTTCCTGTCGCGCTCCAGGGGAAAGGGGTCACGGGCAAAGTCAATGGCATGTGGGCGGCTCGGAGGAAGAGGAGGCGAGGGTGCCCCGGGCACTGACCGCTCCCCACGTGGGGGAGTTGGACTGGGGGGACCCCCCCCAAGGCAATCAGACTCGCGTGGGGACGGACTCGCGGGGCGCTCAGACCGCAGGAGTGACCCGGGGCTCTGCGCTCCCAGGCTGGCCTTCAGGCTGCTGAGGTCGTGCCGGAGGGTCTGTCCAGCCGCGGGGAGGGGGACAGGAGAGCCGCTGGCCGGCTGCATGGTGAGCAGAGGGAATAGAGACCGTGGTGAACGCATCTGCCACCAGCAACGCTCGGCCAACAGCAAGGACAGCCGGATGGCTCCCTCTTCCTCTCGCTTCTGCTGTGGATGACCGTGTCTCCATTAGGGTCTCGCAAGTATCTCCCCAAGGCAGTCTGCCAGGGACCCGCCACGGGAAGGAGGAGGCAGCCGTGCAAGGCCCACGCGTCGCCCCGACGGCGTGTTTAAACAGGACGAAGAGCAAGGCGGCAGGAGAAAGGCCCGAAATCCGTGCTGAGCTGCTGGCTCTGAGTGAGAGCCGCGGGGGGCTCTGGAGAGTCACGGGGCACCTTAGGGACAGGCAGCCCGACCACCCTGAAGGCCAAGGGCGCGCCCTGTGCCCTGCTGAGCTGCTCCTGAGGACGCTTTAAGCAGAGGAGCCCCCGCGGGGTCTGAGGGGGAGGCTGGCCCGGCTCCTGCACCATGCTGGACTCCGGGGGCCTGGGGGTGCACGGAGGGGTCACACCTGGCGTCGCCCCTCAAAGCCTTGAGGCCCAGGGCTGCAGGGGCCGGAGGCTCACAGACGGGCCAGGACGCGTCCATAGAGGAGCTTCTCCTTCCGACTGAAAGCGCAGACGACCCCACGCTGGAGGCAGGGAGCTGGGCCACCCGGGGGCAGCGCGCCAGTCACAGCGCTCCCGGGTCCTTGCGGAGGGCGGCCGCCTGCAGGCCTCGTTCACTCGTTCGGCCAGTTCAGCCAGAAATCCGCCGGGGCCTCACCCTGAGGACTGCGGGGCTCCCGGGGAGACGGACGGACCAGGAATGGGAGGTGCACGAGGTGTTAGGGGGCCTCAGACTCGGGGGACCGGAATTTTCCAGGAGGAAGGCGGCTCCGAGGTGGTGGATGGATGAACAGGGGCAGCGGGAGGCAGCAGTGTCCCCACGGAGCCGCAGTCTGTGCCAAGCAAGACGGGGACAGGAGGCCGAGAGGCGACTTCCAGGAGCCTGGGCTTGGTGGCGGTGGGGGGACAGGAGCGGAAGCTGGAGCGCCACCTTCACGGAAGCCAGGTCCACCCCGAGAGCGTGCCTTCCGTCCTGACGACACCGGGGAGCTCCGGGTGCTTTGAGGCACGAGGATGATGTTTGGGAGCCGGGAAGGGCACGTGGGTGGCTCTGTGGCTGATGGCCAGGAGGGGACACTGGAGCTCTGGTGGAAGCCCCCCACGGTCGTGTGGGAGAGACAGCGGGGACAGGGCAGACGTGGTAAGGGGGCAGGCAGCCCCGTGAGAGGACACGCTGGGGGACCCGCCAAGAGCACGAAGGTGACAGGTGCTGGACACAATTCAGTGGGAACGTCTCTCTGGAGTCGTATTCTGCCACTGCCAACACTTTGGGGTGAAAGCCCAGAGGGAGATGGGGTTTGGCGGGGCGGGGGCGGGGGGACGTGTTATTATTTCACAACTGGCAGGTGTTAATGACCTCGACCGCGTCTGTCCTCGTTTCCGTGCGCCGATGCTATGGGCTCCCCCAAGCAGTCCTGCCAGGCAAGGAGCGCGCTCCTCTTTAGAGATGGGGGAGCTGAGCCTCAGGGGGTTCAAGGGCACGAGGTCCGTGTGTGCCCGCGGCTGCGGAGATGGAACCAGGACCTGTGTCCTCCCCCCGGGGGGCCAGGACGAATTCCCCTCCCCTCCCCCCACCTCGTGCTCCGCTGCCTCCGCCCCTCCCCACCGTCAGGCACAGGCCGGTGACAGAGAGACGTCCGAACAGGTTACTCGGGAAGGTGGCTGTGACAGCAGCGCGTTCTCATGTCACCTTCCAGAGGAAGGGACATGTACTTCTGCCTGGGAGTCCGGGTGGGGCTTTGGGAAGGAGGCGGTATTTGCTCGGTGGGGTGGGGGGGGGAGGGGAATTCTCTGGTGGCAGAAGGCTCGGTTTCCCCACCCCAGTCAACAGCAGAAGAATCCAGCTTGGTCCCCAGACACGTCAGAGGCCGTGCCCTTTTATCCGTGTAGATGCACCTGACCTTCGGGGCTGGAGGTAATGACCTTTAAAGTGTTCTCGCATCACCCAAACAGATTCCGGTCCCCTTCTCAGCAGCGGCAGGAGGGGGCGACTCCCTGCTCCTGGGGGACGCAGGCCAGCATCGCGGAAGGATGCAGATGAATAATTAAGTCACTATTTACGAAACTTCAAAGCTTGGGCAGTTCAAGGTAAAGACAGACACCAGGCAGGACCCGCCAAGAACAACACTGAGACGGAGGCCTCCAGCCAGACGCTGTTTTTTCTCTAAATATTGTCACCAAAAACCCAGTCAGAAAATCTGTCTCCTGGGCAGATAAGTGATAATGGTAGTAAAAATAATGAACTGTGGGATCAGATTGCCTACTATATGCTAGACATTTGTGTACATTATTTTCTTTTAAACTTCACTTCTTGCCACGCCCCCCCCCCCAAATAAAATCTAAGTAGGTATTATTATGGGAAAGGAAACAGAGAGACTGAGTCATTGGTTGAAGTCACACAGTTAAATAAGTAACTTAAAGTCAGCTTAGGTCTAGGATGTGAACTTAACTTTCTCTGCTTTTCCGATTTTTACTGTGTTTCGCCAAGTGGGGACACTGGTTGTGAAGGCTAAGTTTTTATTTATTTCTGAACCTCTGCATCTAGCTCAATGCAGCTCAAGTACTTAAGGGTAAGGGAGATCTTCTTTAAGGACCTGAAAAAGACACCCGTACCCGTGAAAAGTTTTGCATAAAATTTAAGAGTATTCATAGACTTTTTAAAAAATCATCTGTGAACTTCAGACTAAGACACCTTAACAAAATTCTTCTCTTGTGAATTGATTTAGGTTGATAGCTGCAACCCTGAGACCTGCCTTCATCCCTCCCTCACAATCTGTCCACTTCCTGTCCCGTCCATACCCCAGACCTGCTGGTCAGGATGCAGAGCGATTCAGGGAAGGGACAGAGCCTGCTGTCCCTCATAATTCTTCGAGGGAGGCGGACCAGACATCTCATTTTAAATGGGACAGAAAACAACAGCACTGTCCCATTCCAGATGGTACGTAGGGTCAGCCTAGTCCCACTGGGCTAAAGTCAAGGTGTCACTGGGCTGACCCAATGTACCGTGTGAAACAGGACAGAACCGCTGTTTTCTGTTCTGTTTAAAATGGGACATCTGGTGGGCCTACTTCGAGGTCGCTGGAGCGTCACATCTCCCTAATAGCCGGCCTAATTGGGACGTCTCCTGTCGTGAGTACTGTGTCGGTCACACACTAATTACCCTTCTGCCCATTTTAGAGGTGAGAAAACTGCACGTCCACCAGGATGTCGTCTGGAAGGCGTTTGGCCTGGAATCACGGGGAGCCCAGTTCCAGCGGGTGTAAACAGCGGGAACGAAGATGGCAGCGCTGGGCACGGCTTCTGCAGAGGGCCGACCCGGCGCCTCCGTGGCATCACCAGGACCCCATGTCCACCTGGCTGTCCCATTGCCTGTCATCACGTCAGCTTCGCCTTCACAGTGCCCACCTCGTCTTTCGGGAAGTGGGCGGGCGCCTGGCCCAGCCACGTGCTCACTAGTCCCTGCGCACATCTGCAGAGGTAGGGCCTACCTCCCGTGTCCCCACGAGGACCGCCAGTCACTCTGATGGGCCCCCTTCGGTCAACACCGGGGCCCTGAGCAGTCGCTGCTGCATTCCCGGTCCTGCCCGGCGCGCTTTACGGTCCCCGTCCCTTCCACAGGCGCCGCTGAGAGCCGGCAGCTTCTCTGCGTGTTGGGGTGCACCTAGCGGTGGAGCGGTGTCCACAATGGACTTACGTGCCCTGCACGGTCCGTAACAGTAAGACCAATGGATTAGGTGGACAGGCAGAGAGTTACAGCTACAGAAACATGACAATAGCTACAATTTATGCAGAAGTAAATGCCCTCCCCAGGCATCACACCAGATGATTTTCACTCGCGTTTTAATTCAGTCCTCAAATGACGCTTGTACGTATTAGTGTCCACGCGTTAGCATCAAGGACAACGGGACACAGCAGGGCTGCGTCGTTCACCCAGCAAGCGGAAGGATGGGTGTGCAGATTTGGCTTTGCCGTGGGCATTGCCTCCCGGGCAAGGAAATCCCTGTTGCTCTTCGGATAGACTACGACTCGCATGCCACGTGATGGGCCCACACAGAATCACGTACCCTTTTATTGGTTTCGTTATGGGGAGTCAGCTAAATCCCTTCATCCCCTTTGGCTCAGTAAAGTGCTTGGAGCTCCACGCACACACCAGCTTGCAGAGGTCCGAGTTGCCCACGCCCACGACACCTGCCTTACCCCTGCTGTACCGTTGCACGTGGCTTCTCACTCTCCCCGTGGAATGGTGCAGCTTTCCTCGCCTTTGTGACCCATTAGGAAATTAATTGAAAAGAACCAAAACTGATGAACGTATAAGGGAAAAAAATTCATCCGTAGTTCAACAATCGTAAGCAACAACTGTGGGCTTATGTTTTTCCCCTCCATCTTGTCGTTCCACAAACATAAGCTTGTGTTCTCGATACCACCTTGGACTCGGCGTTTTCTATTTATTGTCACACGCCTCAGCTTCTTCCTGTGAAGACATGAAGGGCTTTATTTGTTGCTTCCGGTTCCATGCCGTTTCGCAGGGGTGAGCTATGTGGACACACACCTCACTGTCCACGTGTCCAAATCTGAACTCACCAGCTTCTTCGGAAAAAAGGAAAACTCCTTGTTTCTCCTGCATGTCCCCACTTCCAAGGTGAAACATTCCCTGTTTTGCGGGTTGGCCTGGCTCAGACGTGTCCCGTCTGCCTGACTCCCTGCTCCTTGAGACTTCGTATCTAATCAGCCTGAGGCCACTCAGTCCTCCCTTCGGATGCAGTGGTGTTGCATGAGCACCCCCCTCACCCGCAGTTTCAGAGCAAATGTCAAAAGGCAGGCTCCTTTATCTCGTGTCTTCTTATGTGAAAGCCAAGGACATGACTCAAAGAACTATTTGAGTTCTTGGTGACTACTCGGTATGTGAGCGCTGAACCAAGAAGCAAGTCATCCATTTTACCTTTTACTGATTTTACACGTGGATAGCGCCCCATTCCTCCACTGGGGGCTCTTTGAATATAAGACTCATGAATTTAATAAAAATAGCAGTCCATTAATAAGACCTTCTATGTGGCAGGCACTCTCTGAAATGTTGTACACTTGTTTGTTTGTTTGTTTCTGCTTAACTGCACCAAATATCAAGATCAGCTTGTAATTTCATAGGAAGAGTGTGCGACCTTCGCAGGACCCCACAGCCCACTGCAGGGCTGGAGTTTTTTATTTGCCTGGGAATAGCTTCTGTCGCACTGCCTCACGCCAATCCATGCCTGTGAGAGTCAGTCGTGAAGGATGAGGCCTACAAAGGGAGCCCCCACCTTACCGTGCTGATCTGTTTTCGTCCCCATTTGGGAACCAAGGAATGTTCACCAACACGGAAGTTTGGGAGGTCAATACGGTCAAGGAAAAGAGAAATACGCTTCCTAAATTTCTGTGAAAAATACTTGCTGATCGTGCACCACCGTGGTTTTGTCCTCTGGCATTGCCCTGAAAGGTTGGGATGCTTCTTGGGTCACTGGAGAGACACCAAAGGGCAGCCCCATGGGGGAGAGTTACGGAAATTCATCTCAAGACACTTCACCTCAAATCCCACCGGTTCTACTTGACTTGGCGGCATTGGGCAAGGGTTTTCGTTTCCTCATATTTAACATAATAGTACATATACCTACCTAATGGATTTTGTTTTGAAAAAAATTAAAGAAAACAACCACAAATCACTACCACTAAGCCCGGCACATGTCACATATTATTATTTTTATTGTGACGGCCCCAATGACTTGTGTGCAGGAGATGTGTGTGGCATAATTAAGTAGCGAGAATGAAGGGAGAGGTATAAACAGAGGGGATAGATGTGGACCGATATGGGGTTAATAATCAGCAGTGGGGAATTGCAAGCAATTTGTTATCTTTCAACCCAATGTCACGAACATAGCAAACGGCCATAAATGGTTTTGGACTAACGTTAATTTTTTATAAAGAAACACCACCCTATATTATAGGTTGCAGATGCACGTGTTCATGCACCCAACCTCATAAACTTCATCACTCCCAGTCCAATAAGTGACCATTCATGGTATCACTCTTGCTTTTAAAAATGTGTTTGAGGAGACAACCTTCGGTTGCTTATGATTAGTCTGGCAAAGACAGACTAGGGGTTCTCAATGCTAAATTTCAATGTCTGCTTCCTATGGAGCTATAGGGCAGTTTATGTCTCCAGAGAACTCATCTCGGTATCAAATACATAAAATTCAGGATAAAATGTGATGAAAATCATTTTCTCGCGGAGATGGCTGAGCTACCAAGGAAGAAAGAGCAATTCTCAAAATCCCGAGATTAGGAGAAACTCAAAACCCGAAAGGTTAGCAACCAGTAGAGCTGGTATTTACCCTGGCGGTGTTTGCCGATCCCTGGTGGGCCGGTGCCTGGGTTTCAATGACCACACACGTGCACGAGGACAGAGAACAAAACCTGAGCTCATAAGACTCTAAGGGGTGAACTAGTAAGAGAACCCCCACACACAGAGAGAAGCTTAAGGATAATCACCTGGCACCTTCTCAGCTCAGTGGAAAGAAAATATCCCTGTGCAATTCATAAACCACATGCTAAGACCCACAAGAGCTTGGGCCCGTCGGTCGGCACAAAATTCACAGCAGCTGTGTGGCCTGTGAAGCCCTGAAAAGCCTTCCAGTGGTTTCCATGCCAAGGTCCTGTGTCAGAAGAAGAGATCAATGAATGAGAAACACAAGCCTTTGTCTGTCTAACCCGTGAGGTGACAGACATTTCCTCTGTTTACTGTCCATTGGCCTGAAGCAGTCATTTGGCCCCAAAATGCCTACAAGGGAGACTTGGATATACAGTGGTGGGAGTTAGTGTTTGGGGGTTACTTCTGCCCCGTGATCTGAAATCCTTGTTATAGAATAGGGGGTATGGACTACATTTGGACACTCTGAAATTATATTTTAAAGTTCAAACGTGTGGGATAACCACCAAAAGAATAAAATAGTATGTGACTTCAAAGTTAGTGGAAAGAAAGTGTTAAGATGAAGAGAAAATTTAAAAAACCTCCCTCGATTCAAAGAAGGTCAGAAAAGAGAAAAAAAAAAAAAAAAAAATCCAGGTACTGGGCTAAAGTGAGACAAGGAAAAGTCCCAAAATAACAGAAGCAAACCTATTTGATAAATATGAATGGGCTATCATTTCTAGTTAAAGGGTAGAGACAATGGAAAATTCTAGCAACATTCAAGAAACGGCCACTTCCAAAGGCTCCGGGGGAGCAGGTGAGCGGCCTCCCCAGGCCTGTGGTGAGGTTGTTGCAGCCCCGACGGGTGACTCGGTTCTCGTGGCCGCAGAACCCGAGCGAATGGCCGGGAAACGCCGCGCGTCAGCCCAGCGTTCTGCAGGGCCGTGACCACCACGGCGGTTCGGGAGGGCCGAAGTCCACGTGAGCCACGGTGCTCTCGGGCTGCATTTCGGAAGCTCCTGGGCACATTTTTTTTTCTTTTCCCGGTTTTTAGAGGCCACTTGCATAGGTATGTACGGCCAGCCTACTGACACCTTGAGTTGTGAGACTCGGCCGGCCGTACGCACTGTCGGAAATGGGACAGGGCTGTTGCTTTCTGTCCCGTTTAAGGCCATCCGCCTGGTCAGCCTGCTCCTATGCTCCTTGGCCTTTGCGACTTTCCTTCCTCTTCATAGCACTTTGGTCCAAACTCTGCTCCCGCCATCACGACCGCTTTTGTCTGACTTGGACCTCCTTCATTCTCTCTTAAGGGCCATGCGAGGCCGCTGGGCCACCGCGATCATCCAGGAAACTACCCCCGCGGTAAGGCCCTTCGTTTCACCCATCCGCAAAGTCCCTCTCGTCACAGGTGACTGGGTGACACGGGCACAGGTTACTAGGCTCAGGATGAGGACATTGTTTGGGGGCCACTCTTTTGTCTACCACACAGCCACCCCAGCCCATGTGGTAGGAGAATGCACTATTGGCACGGGCCACCTCTCGGTGGCATTTCGAGGTCATTACTCTGTATGAAGGAACCAGCCAGCCTCTAAAGGTCGTAAATGTGGGATCTCAGCCATATGACCTTCTCGAAAAGACAAATCTGTAGTGAGGAAGAACAGATCAGTGATCACCAGGGTTTGGGGGGACAGGGTGGGTGACTACTAAAGGGACAGCATGGAAGAATTCGTTGAGGTGATGGAAGCACCCTATATTCTGATTGGTTATGCGAGCTGCTACCTGGGTGAAATCTCATAGACCTCTATGCAAAAAAAAAAAAAAAATTGAAAAGTTAATTTTATTCTACATTTTTAAAAAAGCATGTAGCTAAGCTGACCAGACGTAGCATTTGAAATGGACAGAACACGACGGGACTGTCCCCTTTAACCCCGTACGTGCGCTCAGCCTGCAGACACCAGGAATTGAGCCCAGTGAGACCAGGCTGACCAGACACAGCGCCTGAAACGGGACAGGAGCGTTGGCCAGCGTCCACGTAGCTGGTGAGCACTGAACCTCCGCCCCTCTCTGACTTGCAACCTGTGCATGTGTTTACAGTGTCTAAAGTGGGGGGGGGTGCTAGAGAAGTCCGGAGGCGCCCCGCACGCCCCCTGGCCTGCCAGCCCGCACACCCCGCCACATGTCAGGAGGGACCAGGGCACCCTGCAGCCCGGTGCCCGTGGCCCGGGGCAAGCCGGGAAGGGCGCTCCCACTGAGCTGGTCCCCCGCCTGGCACCGCGACCGAGAAATTCCCCTGCACTCACGCTTTCAAACACTCTGTGTTTAGTGCCTTTAACATGTATTTATATCTTTGGCCTTGTTTAACATTTTTCACTGAGTTCCCTTTTCCTTTCGGGAAACGGAGGCCAAGAAAAACAGCAAAGGAGTTACGGGAGCCTCGGCAAAGGGTCCCCTGAGACGGCGCCGTCTCCTGCAAAACTCCTCCGGAGTCTACGGGACAAATATAAATACAGGCGGGACGGAGTTGCAGTGACCTTCAAACTGTTCGCATTTCAGGAAGAGTCCAAGAAGAGTTTCTGTGCCTGGCAGGTTCTTGGGTTTCTGGGCTTAAATTTTAAAAATCTAAAGCAGATCACACTTTGGGCCAAACATCACAGACAGCAGCACCGAGCCCCGGGCGTCAGAGAACCTGCGTTTTAGAAGCGTGTTCAGTGCTTTCTTCATGCGGCTCCTGGAATCTGAACAGCTTTAGGGGGAGGGGATGAGGCTTCTCAGCATACAGACGGGGACATGGAACCGCAGGTGACATAGTTCAAGGTTACATAGCCTGTAAGAGTCTCAAACGCCTTGTGGGTGAAATGGATTTGTATCACCTATTTGGCAACACTGTCACAGGCTTTGCATTGAAGTAAAGAACATAGTAGGTGCTCAATAAATGGCAAGCGTGACTCCATGTGGGTAAACCAGAGGTTTGGATCGCCACTGAGGCTCAAAAGAGCACGTGCTTCCCATTCACCACAGAGTTCCCTCCTCCAGGCGGGCCTCCTTGCTGTCCTTTGTTCCAAGTCTGCCAGCAGTGGCAACTGCTCTCCCAGCCCTTAGCGGGAACAGCCCTCATGCTCTGTCTCCCCAGCTGTGAAGCAAGAGGACCCCCTCATTGGAGCTCCTCCTCCTTTCTGCCTGCAAAGACAAGGGGCACTTCTCTTCAGGACTTTCTTCTCATTCACTCTGGTGGCAGAAATAGCCGATCTGAGGGCTAGTACCCTCGTATTTGGGTACTTCCGTCACACTCGGAATGTTGGAGGAGAAGGAGAAGGAGAACAGGGTTGGCTCGATGTGAGCTGCCTCAGACCTAGAAGGTAGAAATTGCATTCACAGCTACAGCACGGTGACGTACCGCTCGGTCAGGTGGAACGGGAGGGCAGGCCCTTGGACGCAGCAAAAGTCTCTGCCTCAGAGACTTCATGGCTCTAGGTTCCACGTCCCCCCTTGTTTTAAACATCAAGTGACCAGTTTTGAAAATATATTTATTTAAATGGTGATGTAAAAATAGCAGAGAAATAACTACCCATAATCCCTCACTCAGAGATACGCTAGGACTATTGATATTTGTGATATTTCCTGGTATGTTTCTAGTCGTATCTCTCTTTGTGTAGTTGAGATCCAGCATGTGTGTGTGTGTGTGTGTGTGTGTGTGTGTGTGTACCATTCAATGTCCTGTTTTCCTCATCTAGCATAAACCAGTAACATTTTCCCTTATCATAAAAGACTAAGGAAATTTTACTAATTGGAAGAGACTCAAAAACACACCAGCTTTATGCAAAATGGAATTCTGGAAATGAAAGGTCCATTCAGGAAAAAACAAGTGAAATTCAGTTAAACTCTAGTCCAGCAACTCAACTTCCTGGTTGGAGTAGTTGTTAATCGTGCCGTCATTGTGTAAGATGCCAATGTAAGGGGACACTGGCTGACAGTATGGGGACTCTGTACTATCTTTACAGCTTTTCTGTGGGACTAAACTTTCTTTGAGATAAAAAGTCTTGTTATATAACAACATATTTATCATAGATATAATTTGTATCTGTTTTTCCTGTGTTGCATAAAGGACGTGCTACAGCTTTGTTCGGTGAGTACTTCTCATTGGGCATTTTCTCCAGAGAAAGCCCCAGAATGAAATTGCTGGGTCAAAGCCTTTGATATATGTGTATTTAAGCCTTTGATACACATCATCAAAAGTCTTTCAAAAAAGGATTTACCTGTGAACATGCTAACAATCGATTTTTGAGTGCACCTCTTATAATTAAAAACAATGTGTACTAACAGATGACAATGGATGAGATTTTATTTCAGATTGCACTTTCGCATGTTTTTACACAAAAATTCAAGGTCATGCTTTTGACCCTTAATATTTAAGTGCTTTCCTGTTGCTTTGAATGAGGTGTCAAGAAATAAAATGTGACAATTCTCTGTTGACATTATTTTACAAGTTTTGCTCATCTTGGAAAAGTTTACAAAAACCTATTTTAGTTACATCGAAGTGCGTACCTCAACAGAAACAAGCTTTCAAACATTCCTTAAGTAGTTGTTAGTACTACGGTCTGCACTAATGAATTAATTGGACTTATTAGAAATTATTTAAAAATTTTAAAAGTGTATTCTCTTTAGAACGTAAAGAAGCCCCTCTAAAAAGGCTGCATGCTGTATAATTCAACTCACATGAGCTGAGGAAAAGGCAAAACTGCTGAGATTATAAAAAGGTCAGTGGTTTCAGGGGTTTGGACAGAGAGGAGAGTTGATGAAATGAATGAAGCAAGGGAACATTTTAGGTCAGTGAAACTATTCTGTGTGACACTGGGATGGTGGATATATGACACTATGCGTTGTCAAAAGCCATGGAAATTTACAGCACAGATTAAACCTTGATTTATGCATATTTTTAAAAATATGCATAAATCAGAAGGTTGGTTCAGAAACCGAAGTCCCAACACGAAATGCGGACAATCACAAAGTAATTGTACTTCAAGTGTGTGAAATGGTCTCACTGAAAAGCACGAGGGAAACGATGCTCCCTTAACGAACGTTGGAAATGAGGGGAGACCATCGGCAAAAGAAACCCCAAGGAACCACGGGAGCTGGGAAGGCTTGGCCGCGAGGCTGTAGGCGAACGTTCCGGGTGCTGCGATGCATGTGTGCGCACTGGACCACGGGGACAATGACTGGACAGCGCTGGGGGGTAGGGTTCTCACGGTGGTAAGCAAAGGAGAGGATCCACGTGGCGATGGACGGAGACGTCAGCCTGCTCTCGTGCTAGCCGACGAGGTACGTACGGACAGCCAAGCCCCGCTGACAGCTACGTTCCCATCAGTGCGTTAGCACGCACACGCACGTTTCCTTGCTCTGCTGCTGAGAGGGCCTAGAGGCAAAGACAAGTGTGTCGAACGGGCACACCCTGGTCCAGATTGTGGTTTCTGATACTATTCTTCAATAAAAATAACCAGGAACAAAAAGAAATGAACAAACAAATAACCCATGGACACAATCGATAGTTTAATGTTTATTTGGGGACGAGTGGGTCAGGGAGGGGAGAAAGGGGAGGGGGTGGGAGAGGAGGGGGGGAAGCTAAATATAAGGTGATGGAAGGAGAAGTCATATTAGGTGGTGAACTGATTATACATCAAGTTGACAATGCACTGTAGAATTGTATGCCTGAGACCTATGTAATCCTTGCTAACAGATGTCACCCCAATAAGTCTAACAATAAACATGAATTAAAAGAAAAGAATTACTAAAAAATAATAATAATACATTTTAAATAAATAAATAAATACCCTGAAAGGATAATGATTTTACATTTATCAGAATTACCTTTCCTGTAACAACGGCACCTAAAATTGTACTCAGGTACCATTTTTAAAGTCCAAAGGCAGCCTTCTATTGTTTCTAGAAACACGATTACTCAATTGACTTTGAGTTTAAGGTGTCATCGGGTCTTGAAAGTACTACCATTTGGGGAGGGTGCCCAAGATTCTCGGTTTCTAGGTGACGTCAGGTTGATTTTAATGAAGGCGTCATCTCAGGTTTATTTGTTCTATGACAAGAACAACATCCACCGCAAAAGAAAAAAAAACTGTGTGCTCTCTTCTGGACTCAATTCAGGAATAAAAGAGCCTGCTCTGCAGAAACATTTGGGCCCGGGTATGCCCTGAGCCTTCCGCCCATTCCCCACGCCTGTGGGGAAATGTGTCATTGGCCTGGCGTTTGCCTTTGAGAACACGTGTATGTGTCCTCGTGCCAAAGGGAGTCGGGAGTGTGACGGCGGCTGTGCCGGGTGGGGACCCAGCGTGCAGCTGAGTGATGCACTTCAGTTCTCGTGCAAAGGCCTGGCCGGGGGTCGTCGTTTCTCCCTTCGCCTCAGTGAAAAAGGGGCCATTTTGTTCAAAGTGCTAAATGCTGACACGCACAAGACCCTGCGTCCTTTGTCCTACGGGAAACCCACTTCTCCCTCGTCACTAAGCCCTCGCCCCTCCGTGCTGCCCGTCCCTCCCCACCGCCCACCCTCCCCTCCGAACACATGGTGGAGAAGCATGGAATGGTTGTCATATTACAGACGGAGGAAACGGAAGCTCACAGGGGACAAATGACACCCCAAGGTTAGGGGAACACCAAGCAGAGGAGCACCCGTGCAACTAGACTGGGCACCGACGTTCGGTGTTTAGGGGCACAGCTCACACTCCCAGCACGGGCCGTGCGTGCCCGGCTCACGCACAGAAACTTCTGGGCTTTCTCACGGTGGATGAAGATCTCCCTTTTTCCTCTCCCTCGTACCTCCCCTCTCCCCACGCTTCGTGAATGTCTGTCTCGGTGGCATTGCCATCTGCTCCGTAGGAATCACTGAGGAGGCGTGTGTCATTTGCCCTGCCAAGAGCGGGCGCCGTAAAGGGCAATGCCCGAGCTGGACTCTTCCCTGGGCCTGCAGCTATGTCACCTGCCCCCCACCCTCCCCGGCATGAGTGGCAGCCCTGGGCTGGAACGATGTCCCTTGGTGAGTGTCACATGGGACTGAGCACAGTGAGACCTTTGGGGATGGAAAGGCTGACACGTGGAAGGGACACTACGCCTCGATCCCCATCTGCTGCCGGGCCGGGCTTCGGCCCTTTACACCTCTTGTCCGCTCATTTCTGGCTTAGGCAATGTCACTCCCACCTCAAAGACGGAGGAAAGCACGCTCAGAGACACGAAGCCGTTCGCCCACGGTCGTCTACTTAGCAGAATTTGAACCCAGACCAGGCAATTCTGTAGTCGGTGCTCTTCGGACTAGAAGACGACTCTGTGTGAACCAGCCGTGTTCACTGCTCAAGGATCAAGGACTAAACCCATTTCTATGCACCACATGGATATAATAATATGCCAAATTCCAAGCACCCGAGAAAGAAAGAGAATGGGAAACTACCTGCGAGTATTTCCTATGTTAAGAACCTTTGAGGTCTGTTTACACTGGCTTTCTACACCTATTTTTATACCTGCAAACAGCTGAATATTTTCCACTGGAGTGTCAGTGATGTCTAAATCACAAAGGTGCCTGGAGCTCAGACACACTCAGCTTTCAGTTTAGGTATCCACCCTGCATTGCGCAATCATCAAATGGGCTATGATGCAATTTTTTTTTTTTTTTAAACAGACTTTGCAAAACAAGTATTGAGTAACCCAAATCTCTCTTTATCCTTGTCTGTGCCTAGCAACCTTGCAGGTCTGTTGGACAGAAAAAATGCGCCCTTGGCCAGCAGTTCAGCAAGATACTCCAAGGCTCAGAGAGGCAAGAGGCTGGGGAGTGTCACAATCGGTCGCAGGGCTGGGATTGACGAGCAGGAAGTGCTCAGGCCCCACCGCGCCCCGCCCCTCCCTGCCTTAGGGCCCTGGGACAGAGAGAAGCCAAAGGCGGGTGGCAGTGTGGGTGTTGTAGACCGTGGGGCCTGATGGACCAGGTTGAAAATTTCCTCCTGTAGTGTTTCTGTTAAAAAATGATGTGACGTTACGAACCATTTTGAAAAAGGAGAAGTTAATCGTGCATCATGTCGTCATCCCACCGTGTTTTCGTTGTGCTTGTTCGCTTCCAGGCTACCCCCTTCATTCACATCTCCCTCAGAGTCAGAATCAGGGAAGCGTTGCACCCCCTGGGACGTCCCGAGTCAGAAGCTGGACTCAGGCCTTCATGTTTATGGTCGATTTATCACAGGCAGAAATCCTTCAATGTCCCATTTTACAGATAAGAATATAAACAAAGGCTATTTCAGTACCTGACTAGACCTCCTTCAGCAAGCCGTGCATCGGGGACTCAAATCCAGTTCTGTGTGACTACAAAGCCAACAGTTCATGCTATACCCTCGTCAATCAGGTTGACATTTTTGTCATTTACTGTTATACCTAAGCATGCGATTTTACTCTCTGTGCCTAAATTACTATTTTAATACATGCAATCTAAATACCCATAGATATAGACCGCCATTTACTCTAGAACATTAAGTTTTGCAGCAGGGACAAATCTTAGGCTAGAAAAAGTTGGTGTTTACAAGAACTGTAGCTTCCATCTTGCTAAGTAGTAAGTACTTAATCTCATCAATAAGGGACTTACATTCCTGAACCTGGCCAAATCGCAGAGGGCTGTCTGTGTTCTGGGTTCTTAATAAAGTGGGTGGCAAGTTACAAAATAGCCAGATGGCCCCTCTATCCACTTTAACATCCAATTTCTAGTTTCTGTCCTTAAAGGCCACTTTTGTGCCCTTCTTTACCCAGCTGCAAAGTTTCACCAGATCTGGCTTGATTCCATGACTCCCTGACTAGTTGAATTGATTGTCCATGTCTGTATGACCCCAGCTTTCTATGGCCTGTTTCCTGCCCAAAGGGGTCCTGTTTATGATGGATCTGTTGCATTTCCAAGTGGGACTGTCAGGCAGGCCAGGAGCTCAGAGTCAGTGATAGGTGCTTGTGACAGTTGGGATGAATCTTGGACTGAAGGCCAGGGCAAGACAGGACCCCTGCTGTGTAGCCATCCTACAGGTGACCAGTGAGCAGAGGATGTGGTGAATTCTCTTTGGCTCCAAGGAGGTTGTCCTTTTGTTTTATCAGACCTTCCACTGATTGGATGTGACCCACCCACATTAGTAATCTGCTTTACTTAAAGTGCACAAATTTCATCGTAAATCTTATCTGAAAATACCCTCACAGAAATATCCAGAACGATGTTTGACCACTTTCTGGGCACCATGACTCAGCAAGGCGGCAGAAAATTAACTGTCACAACATTCTTTGCATGCACACACATTCCACATACAGCAAAAACGAGGCTACCTCTCCAGGAAATCGCTGCCAATTATTTTTTACCAACCTCTCAAGTTTTTATGGTTACTCTGAAGGAGGGCATTTTCTGAAAAACAACAGTAAAAGTGAAAACAACCTGTATTTGCATGATACGAATTAATTCATTTAGAAATTTTCATTGGATGGACCAGGCAGTGTGTTGACCTCTGCAGGTGCATTAGTGAATAAAATGTTGTTCTTTGTCCCAAGGAATTGAACTTTATGGAGAGATATCTAAACAAGAAGTTGTAAACACTACAATAATTGCTAAACTATAATATTAATAATCAGGTGTGCTAAGGGACCCCTTCTTTTGGCCTTTCATCAGTTTTTCTTCACCGGTTCTCACATTGGTGTTACGTCACTGGCTGCACGGAGGGGTTCTAGAAGAAACAGCCATGAGAAATGTGTCACTCTGTTGGTGGATGGCGGGTACTGTGGAAGAGACACCTGCAACCTCCATGCCACTCGCTTTCGAAGACCCAGAGTGAGAGGTACCTTGAGCTCAGGAAACAAAATAGCTGTGCTTCCCCTTAGCAACTGGTTAGTTTTTGTCCTAAAGACTCAGCTATTTCTACAAGCGATTATGTATGTAGTTACTCTTTGCTTTGGCCAGAAGCAGGAAAAGGACAGACTTGGGGATCACCTCTAGCAGCCCCCCAGGTCCACGTGGCACCCATTTTTTATACTGACTATATTTCAGCATTCTCCCTCTCTCTTTCTCTCTCTCTCTCCCTTTTTATTTTTCTTCACTAGATTAAAAAATATCTTATTAGATTTAATGTTTTGTTGTCAGCCAACTCAGTCTCATTTTGGAAAGACATAGGAAATTAGATAGATGGATAGGCAGATGGTTAGCAGATGGATGGATGGATGGATGGATAGATGGATGGATGAGTGGATAGCTAGATGGATGGATGGATGAGTGGATTGATGGATGGATGGATGGGTGGATGGATGGATGAGTGAATGGATGGATGGATAGATGGAAGGATGGATGAGTGGATGGATGGATGGATTTCCTTTGAGGGAGTTATGGGCAATATCAATGAAGCAATGACAAAGCCACATTGGATATAAGCAGATGAGTGGCTGTTTGTTAGGAAGAAAAGAAGAGAGTTTCCACCTGGAGGTAGGTAGGGCAGAGAGATGGGGAGTCTGGATTGCATTAATCTTTGGTGAATAGAGCTAATTAAATAAGTGACTTAGTAATCACATTATCTGTTAATGCACTTCAGAAGGGTCCTGGATACTTTGGTCATTATGCTGATGGAAAGCTTTTTGAATAGAAAAAAAAGCCATCTCGCTATGCTCATCCTGTAATTACCCACTTCTTTTTTACCTCTTGCTGTTTTTGATAAGAGCCATTAGGATAATAATTACAGACTCAACTAATGTATTAATAACTCTGCAGACATACACTTCCCTTTGCCTCTGTGAAAGACTAAAATATGTTAACCTTTCAAACGTCCTGAGTCACAGGCTCTGTCAGCCTTTTACTAATGGCCTGGTTCAGCGGCCCACAAGCCATCTAGCTGCAACTGCATGCGAGGTGTAGAAACGAAACCTTTTCATTTTGCTCATGGTCATTTCCCTTTTTTAGGCACTTGAAATGAAATACTGTGTTTATCCCATATATCCTAAGAATGTACGTCAGCTGCAAAGCCTGAAATAGACATGGTTTTGCTGCCCTAAATATTTGATTCTTGAGTCAAGTTATCATAATTGCTAGACATCCTTCTTTAAATATAGGAGGAGAGCAGAGCTGCACATTTGAAACAAGCTCCATGTTCAGATGTAGCAGAGTTTCTGTTGGATTCTTTTTTTTTTAAATAACGCTCTCTGCTTGGTGAGTACAGAGGAATGATGGGGTCATCGATTCGTCTGAAGTTGGTAGCTTTGGGGAGATGTGACTAAGAGGATCTGGGCAGGAGAAGGTGTTTCTAGTAGTTAATGGGTGCATGGATGACAGGCCATGAACTTCAGCAGGTCCTTTTGTAAAACTATTGTTAAACAACCATTGCCCCAAGTCTATGGCTGCTGTGTCACTGATAAGTAGTTTCAGATTAAACAGTGAAGGCAAACACGTTTACCACAGACAAAAGCACGTATTAGGAGGCCTAACTGCCTTCGCATTGTGTGATAACTTATCTTCTCCTAGCAGGGCATGAAGCTATAGTTTCAAGGCTGCCTTGACATCTGCAGAAATAGCCCTGGGATAAAAATATTTTCAAGTTGCCCAGCTTGGTACAGAGTCAAGTCAAAGACAAAAGAATAAATAAGGGACTCAGAGTTCCCGGGTGCATTTGCTGTGTGCTGCTGTGTGTACGAGGCCACCTCTCATCCTTCCTATCCTTGGGCAATATCAGGTTCGAGCTGCCTTTAGACCCTGGCATGTAGACTCCAATGAAAGGAACTTGATATAGTTTGGTTCTTTGAAATTAAACTTAAGGAGGAGACATAAATATGATTTGTTTATTGAAGAAGTTGTAGTGAAAAAAATTATAGTGAAACAACTATGGTTGTTTTGAAGATAATGGTGAAAATTTTAAAAATACATAAAATCTATTACTGTACATCTACTATCTATCATCGATCTATCCATCCAGCTATCTATCTATCCAGTTATCTACCATCTACCTATTTATTGAGAGACAAAGATTGATGAATTGTATCAACATATCCAATCCAGTTCATTTTTTCCATAGTAATTAGTGTAGTCAACAAATATATATGCAACACTTACTGCACACCTAGTGCCAGGCAGGTTGTTAGAAAAATAGATTAAGACAGGCATTTCCTGCGAGAGTTTGCACAAACAGGTGCAGAGAAAATGGAAAATTTGTGAGATAGACTCCATGATGAAAGCAAACAGTGGACTCTAAGTGCTCACACAATGGACACCACCCCGGGCTGACTGGGGGAGAGAGGACACTACCCAACGGGGTTCCTTTGCTTCTTTCCTATGGTTTAGCTACCCACTTTCGTGTGGGGGTCACAAAGGCAGGAGCCTGAACTCACCACACTGCTCAGTTTCTGGCTCATGAGCCCCAGGTGTCTAGGGAAGGATGCTTTCTTAGCTTCAGGTGTTTATGTTTTCGTCTATTTCTTTTCATCCCTTTCTCACCCTTCCACACTCCCATTTCTCCTACTCTCACTGTCACCAACAATCCTGTTCTGGGTCACGTTTATTTTTGTATGTCTTCCTTATGAAAACATACAAAAAGGTGGGCTTTGCACATGCAACAGTGCATACTGTTGTTCTATATGAACGCATTTAATTTCTGCAAGTGGCATTGCTTCTTATATCCAATTCTGTTTCTAACTTTCTACCACTTTGCACGATGTTGTTCACATCCACCCGTAGTGCCACGTGTCTGTCACTCCTAACCACTGCCTGACAGTCCTCTGCAACCCAGTTGTGTTTACCATCCTAGTGGTGGGCCCGCAGGGGTCTCCAATTCACTCACCTATGCCCTTGTGAGGTGGGCTGCTAACGTCCTGAGGTGTATGCATTTTTTTTACTAAAAACAAGGTAGCCAGTGTTTTCCGACATGCTTGTGTGTAACACACAGCTGTAAAACACACAACTTCCCCCGCCCCCACCATAGATCGATTGTATAGTTGGAGTAGGGAGCAGGATGTGTGCAAGTGAAAATAAAGAAGGAAAATTGCTCATCTGACTTCATAAGGTCTGCATCTCTAGCTCCTCTGCAACCCTGTGGACCCCAGATCAATAACCCTTGAGTCCAAAAGCCTGACAGGTGTGTACAGACACAAGCAAACAGGAAGGGACGTGGCAGGGCTGGAGAGGAGAGAAGTGCTCGGCCTGATGAAGGCTATGTGTACAAACGAGTAAAAGTGAAACCCAGTTATGAAGTCTCATAAGAAGATGAACTTCACCTTTTTGCCATGAAAAGCCTCAAAATGATGCTGAGCGGGTGGGGGGGGGGGGTACTGCAAAGCCATCGGTGGGCTCTGCCAGTGAAACCTGACTGTCGTGGGGGGGTTACACCACGATTTGGCTCTTTTTAAAGAGATATTCATGTGAGCACACATAGCACACCAGAGGATTTATTTCATTTCCGAATGTTCTGAAATCCATTCTTTTTCTCCATGTGGCAAGGAAGTTACAAAGATAAAGACAAGATGGCATTCTAACATGGCCCATTTTGACATTTATGTAACCCAAATCCTAGCGATTCTTAGGGAAACTGAAGTAGTTTAAAAATATCTGAGAAATGCGTCTGCCTGCTTCCAGGAGTTTCCGTGAACCTCACTGGTCTCCCCTGCAACCCACTTGTCTCCCCTCCCCGCATCAGAGAAAGTGGGGACCCTAAGGGACCCCCAACCACAGCGCACACAGCGACATCCCAAGTGCATCTCCTCTTACTGGCTAAGCTTTGGAGGCCTGCACACCCTACAACTAGATATTTAAGCCAAGCTAGCATTTGTTCAATAAAATAACATTTATTTGACATCGACCTTCCGACCCTGACGAAAGCTCATGACGAACGGGAAGGCGACGGAGAACCATCAACGTCACAGCCTCCCTGTTTCTCTTTCCACCCGTGGACGGACTGGCCTGCACGCCCTGCCTCCGCCCCACTGCCTCGGCCAACCCCCGAGCATCCCCGTGTCTCAGGATATGGCATCAGACCACAATCAGCCGGTGGCTACACGAACCCAGGGAAGAGACGTTATGCTCGTTCCAGAAGGCAGCGCTGGGCAGCTTGTGCAAGGAACTGACTGCACGGTGCTAGGTCCTTAGAAAAGGGGTAGAAGGCAGGGTAAACACTCCCTGGCCCCTGGGGAAGACGGTAGATAGAGGACAAGGGAGAAGCTCAAGAGTCTCAAGTGCACAGAGACCCCCCCTTGTCCAGAAGGAAGTTCAGTGCCGGTGCTGTGAAGGCACGATCTTTGCACTTTGGGTTCGTGTTACTGAAAGATAGGAAAGATGATATAAATGCAATTGCTATGCTGATGTGGTAACTGTTTACACATCTAATCCCTAACTAGTTCTTCCCATAAATGAATCGATGATCTATTATTACATATTTAATGTAATAGATGACCCAACGGCCGCAGAGAAGTGAAATGACTTGCCCAAGAATACACAGTTTCTAAATTCTAGATCCAAGATTCAACCACAATGTATTTGCAAGTCAATACACTCACCCCTTACTCCAATTCCAAGCTATTGACCTAAATGGAATAAAGTATTCCAAATTGATAATTTATTGTAAGAGCCTGGACATGCTGTTTCGAATGTTCTTTAAAAAACAGTAAATCTTCATAAAGTTCAAAAAAAAAATTGTGGACTTGATTTCTGAAAGCAGTAAAAGTCATTTGATCCCTAGTGAACTTTGTTAATATGGCGGTCATGCCATCTACTGACTGCTTGTTATGTGGCTGGCACCTTATTTTGCTAATATTATGCCAATATTACTTTCTCACCATCTTATAGGTGGAAAACTGAGTCTCAGGTAATTGCCAATGAACCAACAGGAAAGGGTAGAGACCCAAGTATGTATTCAAAAAGCAAGTCTATTCCTCTTCCCTTAAACTACCGTAGATCCTAAATGAAATCATTAAGCCAGAAAACAAATGAGAAATTATTGTTCAATGGAGTTTACAATGGAGTTATTCTTATCCACTGATTTCCATGTCTAGGAGAAATTTTAATTGGACAAGGAGTGTGAAATCAGAAAACGTCAATGATATTGTTTGTTTAATGAATCAATTACATTGAATCAAGTGTGACATACCAGATATTTTCTCTTGCATAATTTCTTCACATCCCCAAAGAAATTCATTTAGTTAGAGATATTTGCATTTGTTAAAAATACAGTGCATGCACATTACGTTACAAATTGGTCAAGTGCGTGTTTGTGTGCACCCGTGCGTGCATGCGTGTGTGTTCTCCATTGAGCACTACCTCATCTTTCAATCCTTACAGCACTTATACTACCTCCTCCCAAATTTTCCTGGTCTACCAAGTTAATATTGATGATGCCCTCTTTGTACCGTCATTGTTTCCTTCAGAAATGCCAATGGAAGCAATGCCAACAAACGCGTGAAGTGTGTTTTGAGGACTGGTTCTCTCACTCAGAGATACGTGAAGATGGTACCTTTATCTTTTCCTCTCTGTGTCCTCACCATCTAGCATAGCAACAAGCACAGGGACAACAGATGAGTATTGTTTTTAAATATAACTTTCAATCTAGTTATCATTTATTTTACAACAGCCTCATTTTGCTGGCCTCATTAGTATACTGAATTAAATCAGATCCAAAACATAAAACAATATTTACTGAGTCTATATTGAGTGCCAGGCATACCATTTTCTCAGTCTGCTGGTTTAGTATGGCAATTTTAGATCAGCTCTTCTTCCCCTAGTCAATGTCAGTTTCTGATTGTGACCAATATGCATGGGGCGTGTGTGTGTGTGTGTGTGTGTGCGTGTGCGAGTGTGTGAGTGTGTGTGCGCGTGTGCGTGTGCGTGCGTGTGTGTGCGCGCGCGAGTGTGTGCGTGTGTGTGTGCGTGTGCGCGCGTGTGTGCGTGTGTGTGCGCACGCGTGTGCGTGTGTGTGTGCGTGCATGCGCATGTGTGTGTGTGTGTGTGCGCGCGTGTGTGCGTGTGTGTGTGTGTGCGTGCACGTGCATGTGTGTGTGTGAGTGTGTGTGTGCGTGCGCGCGTGTGTGCGCGCGTGTGTGCGTGTGTGTGTGTGTGCGTGCACGTGCATGTGTGTGTGTGAGTGTGTGTGTGCGCGCGCGCGTGTGTGCGCGTGTGTGTGTGTGCATGCACGCGCATGTGTGTGTGTGAGTGTGTGTGCGCGTGCGCGCGTGTGTGGTGGGGGCATGCATGTGCATTTGTGTGTATGTATGTGTATGCATATGTGTGTATGTGGTATATGGACCCACACGCATGCACATGTGTGTGGGTACACGCGTGCACTCATGACATGAGACTGAAGGGGTCTTTGGGCTGGAGGAACTACACGTTTACCAAGTTAGTCCTGATCTTCCTCCCTTACCCTCTTCTCCATAACACCGACATGTCAGGTCAGCCCTGCTGAGTTCTGTCTCTGTCTTGTTTATGACTTCAATACAGAGCCACAGCACTGAGATGTCCCCCTTTCTATTTATGGACCTGCTCCCTGGGCTGATTGTGCTAATGGTGGGCATGGCCAGCCTTTCTCTGTCCATGTGGAACTGGGCTTTTGAGCTGGACAAGTGTCTGAACAGACTGGATCCACCAAGGCAAAGTTTTCAGGGACCAATATGTCTATGGTATGGAAAAGACTCTTGTATTATTTTTTTTACATCGAAATGTTGTTTTTTTAATTTAAGACACAAAAATGCAAAATTGCTGAGATATCAAACATTTTCCGATCAACTACAATCCTGCCACTAGGTACAAAAATTTGATGATAACACAGCAGCATCACTGACGTATAGTACATGGGCCAAACACATGGCAGACAGAGAGAGGAATGTTAGAACCATGCAATGGCTCCTACAGCTTCTGCTCAGACATGAAGCATGCCGTGCAGCCCTTCACAACCCATTAGTCAGATTGTGTCACCTGACCAAGCCCGACATTAACGAGGAAAGAAATGATCTTCCCACAGGAATCTCATGGCCAAGCAGGGAGATGTGCAGTCATCTTACAGAGAGGCAGAAAATGCTGACAGCACCAATGCAGTGTTCGGAGTCTGGTTGACCTGAGACAAAAGAAGATGCTTTTCCCTTGAAGGGTGCCTGTGTGAGCCAAGGTCAAGGCAAAACCAAGGGCAATCTCAGTGGTTCCTGGGACTCTGCTGGGGCTGCCATAGCAAAATAACCCAGACTGAGGGGCTTCAACAACGGAAATTCCATTTTCACAGTTCTGGGGGGCTGGACTAAGGTTCTAGCTGATTGAACTTCTCGTAAGGAACCTCCATCTACCTTTCAGAAGGCCACCCCCTTGCCATGTCCATAAGCGGCTTTTCCCTGGTGTGTGCACATGGAGAGAGGGCAGCTCTCTGGTGTCTCTTCTTATTAGGACACTAATCCTAGCAGATCAGGGCCCCGCCCTTATGACATCATTCAACCTTAATCCTGCCCTCAGAGGCTGCATTTCTCAAAACGGCCGCCCTGGGGGGTTAGGACTCCAACCCGTACATTTGAGAGGGGGACACGTACTTTCAGTCCGTAACAGATCCCGTCTTTGACAATCACAGTTTCTGCCGTGGCCGACTGCTGGGACTGGTGCAGAGTGGGAGGCACCTCCTCCTCCAGCTCCTTCCCGACACCAAGAACGTGGAGACGGGCTCTCGGCTCAGCTTCCGGTGGCCTTCCGGTGGCCTTCCGGTGGCCTTCCAGTCTGCCGTCACACCTCCAGCAACCTGAAGCTCTGTAGTTCCTTGTGGGCAGGATTTTTTTCAGACACCTAACCTTTGTGCATATCATTCCAATTTTCTGAAATACTGTTTCTATTTTTTAATGAATTTCCACTGCTCTTGGCATTTTTGTTTGTGTTTGAATGTAAAAAAAAAAAAAAAAAAAAAAAAAAAAAAAAAAAAAAAAAACAAGTAACCTGTTTTAGGTTTATAAAACCCAGTCAAATGTCCTGTCTTCCAGGTTAACTTCCCTCACCTCCTCTGACCTGTGACTTCCTAGCAGTCCCCTTCCTAATTATTTGGTAATTCTTTATGTACTTGAATTTTCTCTCTTTCTTCAATGTTAAACAAGGCCGTCCCTGTATCCCGAACTCTCGCAGACTCTGACGAGGCCAATTAAAAAAAGGAGGAAAGATGAATAAATGAGTGAATAACGTCGTGGAGAGTGTTTTCCATCCCCCTCCGGGAAACGTGCCTGCTTCCCTTGATCCGTCCCTCCTTCTCCGGGAAATCCCAAACTGGGTCATCGGTAGGACTTGTGGCATGATTTGCAGGAAGACGGGGAAGAGGCAGAGAACCCTCCCAAGTGCCGAGAGCGTGAACCGGGGCTCACCCATCACTGTCAGCCGGGCTGCTGGCCCCTGGGCGCGACCCTGGCGCTGCCTCCGGGCCATCCAAGGGCTCCTTACAAGCCGGCGGCGGCCTAATTAGCCCCTGCAGCTCGTTAAAAGCTGCTGTCTGCTGCCTGGGAAATGGCCCCCCGTGTTACCAGTGCTGTTCGCCTTTTGCGGCGCCCGGGGGAGAGAGGTTCCCGCTGGCTGAGTTCCTGGCTGCGCACGGGGCCCGGAGCCGCCGTAAAACCTGGGCCCCAGCCTTCCTGGCTTGGGCTTTCCTCATTAAACCCGCAGACAGGAGCCGGCCTGGGGCGCCCTGGCCTCCCCTCCCCGAGGGTCTGAGAGGGAAGTGAGGTGGCGGCTGCTGAGAAAAGGGACCAAAGCGGCACCGCAAAAAGGCGGACAAATCAGAACTCTGGTTTCCACCTACAGCCCTCGCCCCCTTGCTCGGGGGTGATGGTCCCCCGCTTAGGCGAGCTCACAGCAGACCGTCCTTCCCAGCTCGAACTTGAGCCTGAACCCACCCATGCATTTGGGTCATCGTTTCGTTGGTGGTCTAAGCAACACTTGCAGGGTCTCCTTGCTGTTTGACAGTCACTGCAAGACGCTGGGGACCACCGTTCGCAGGGATACGGGGGGGGGGGGTGAGGTAGCACGGTTACAATGCCATCTCGGGCCGAGCACACGTGCCACCTGGAGCAGGACGGGCCCGTTATTCTCTGCCCCCTATAAAACGGGACCACCGGTCAGCCTACATTTCAGCATCGTCCCAGGAGGGTCCCTCTCCAGCCCCCACACGCCCCATTGTGGACTTGCTTCAGCGGACGAAGCCTCCAGTGGCTCTGCGCTTTGGGGTAAAGCTGGGGGGCCTGTGCTGAGAGCCTGGGGCACCCTGAGAGCTGGTCCCTGCCTCCCCCAGGCTCCGCTTCACCAGTGCTCAGTGCTCGCTGCGAGGGAAGGGGAGCGTCCCTGAGCCTTCGCCCGTGGGGACTGCCACACCCCTAAGGGACAGCATGTGTGTGGAGAACAGGGAAACTGCAGGCTCGGAGGTCGGCGAGGAGCCAGGGCTGAGCCCCTCTAACGAGTGCAAACTACCTGTCAATCCCATCACACGCTCAATGACATCTCATACAGATGCTCCTTTGAGGAGAAACATCTAGAAGGAAACAAGAATGAAAGGTGTATTTGTGAGACGACGGAAGGCGTGGCTATAGGAGACAGTAAGCAAGTCCTGAACTTTATTTAAGAGAAACGAAGCCGGACTGGACCTGGGCGGTACCAGCCCCCCCCCCCCCCACAACCTGCCAATAACCTTCCCGCAGCCCGGCGGGGGTGGGGGGCGAGTCCCTTTGAAACCCTGAAGGCCCGGGAGCTCAGCGAAGGGGCTGGCACAAGGCACACGGGTCTCAAGGGACAGGCCCAGCACAACAGCCTCTCCTGGGCTGTCACGCGTCCTTCCTGAGGAACCTCAGGGTCACATGCCACATCACGGTAGAACTGGGTGGGCACAGACAAGCATGGGGAGGACTTAACGGGGCCCAGAGAGCGTTCATGGGTTACGGGTTTTGTACCCGCATAGGCCTGGTTTCCCACACCAAGTCCCCCCTTGTGAATGACGTCACCCCCAGCAGCAGGTTACTTAGAATCTGAATGGCAGTTCTCCAAAATGTAAAACTGGGACAATGACAGCCATCTCTGTGGGTGGCTGAAGGGTCCGAGATTACGGATGTGAAGTCATTAGCACCCACTGGCCCGTGGTAGACACCGAATCACTGGGGGCCCCAGTCCCCTTTGCCGGACGCCTGAGTGAACGAACTTAGTAAGGAGACGGTGGCCGAGGTCCCTCCACCTCCATGGCGTAGGCTCGGTGCAGCCTTTAGAAGCAGGGTCTCTGACCTGTGTCCCCACGGAACCCAGTACCTGGGCGCAAGGTGAGCAAAGTGACGCTCAGTATGACGTTTTCCTCTGGGGCTCAGAGACGACTGAGATGGGGGGCGCAGGCACGGCGTCTTTAAGGTCAACCTAACTGAAGGTCGTCCCTCAAAGGCCTGCCAGGTAGCTTTCTGAAGGTCACTCGAGGGAAGCAGAGCCCCCTGGCCCAAGGTCACGTGCTCTGGTGCATCGGAGCAGAGCGATCTGACGCCTAAGCCGGTACACACTACATTCAAAATAATAGAAAGAGCAAGTGGCCTGTGTCTGCCCCTATAACTGCCACTTACTGAGCACCCCCAGAGCCCTCCGCTCTGTTTAATACCTCGCATGTATAATAGTAGCCCTAATTCTCATACCGCCAGTCATGTCATCCGGGAGGCACCACAGCTCAGGGGTCAGGTCATCCCTAGTGTCACTCACGTAGTGACTTCAAGGGCCAGAATTCAAGCCCACTTTATTTGACTTCAAAGCTCACGTGCTTTTGACTCATCTTCACGATCCCTGAACGACACCACGGCAGCAAAAGCAAATTGGGCATGTGTGAAAACCCGTGGTGACCTGGCATCCTAACCCCAGACCTGAATGTGACTGGTGAAGCGCGTGGAGCCCAGCGTTTGGCATGGCCCGCAGCTCCCACCGGAGCCTGTGCTGTCGCTGTTATTCATTTCTTTCATGCACACTCAGCAGCTCTCAATGTGGTTGTCACGCAACCAATGCAGAGAGGCACGGGAAGCCCCCGACAGGTCCACACCCAGACTACATCCGCAGGTATGGTGGCGCCTTCCTGTCCCCACGTTTACGATTCTCTCATTCTGAGTCTGTACGGGCGTATCTTATTCTGGGGAAGTTCACGCAAAAACAAAAGCTAACATGTCTCTTGAGGATCCCTCACCTTTGACATCTATTGACATGTCTTAAAAGCCATGTATATGTACACATGTAAGGGTGTGTATTTATAGTACGGGGAGGGCCAAACGAAAAGTAAAAGTATTTCATGCCCACTCCAAGCTTCCCATGAAAGGACAGTGCTGTGACAAGTCACATGCTCTTACTACACACTGCTCTACATCTTGCCTTTTGGGGAGCTCTCTTGGTATTATTATATTGAGTTTATTTTTTTTATGAAAGATGCACCGTATTCCAGGGTATACCGCAATTCACCAACGCAGTCCAGAATTGATAAACACCTTCCTTTTCTTCAAGTTCTGTTTGCTGTTTACTTTTGAAAATCAGTGACTCTTGCCATGCATATTCTACACAGGTCTTGGTGACCCCCTGCAAGTACAATGTTAGTGAAATTTCCTAATATTCCCTTGCTCAACCAAAGGCTAAGTGTATTCTAAATGTGATACAAGTTGACAATGCACTGTGGAATTGTATGCCTGAGACCTATGTAATCCTTGCTCACAGATGTCACCCCAATAAGTCTAACAATAAAAAAAAAGTGATACATGTTGTCGAAACGTGTTTCCACCCCCAAGCAACACTGCCCATATTTCTCACTATCATCAGCCTAGGTCTCAACAGATATGTTTGAGACAAAAAGACAAGACCACAAGGAAGCCTGGTCTGTATGTGAGTGTCCTGCTGACGGCTTTCTGAACCCACGCACTAACACTCGAAACACATGCACACGAGTGTTCAGATACATGTGTGTACACACGTGTGTGTGCCTGTAAATGTGCATATGTACACACATACACTTATACGTGTATGGAATATAACCGGAAACAAACTACACGATGCAAATAATTGCCTTTTTTATAAAGGAAGAACTGGCTCCTCGGAGAAAAACATGAAGAAAATTCATTTTCACTATTTATTCTTTTCTTCCTTTTGAATCGTGCATATGCACATGTATTACTTCATCAAAAAGTAAATAAAGTAAAACATCCCAGAAAAGAAAATTACAAATGATGCAGACTTTGATTCAGCAATTTCTACCCCAGAAATGCATTTTCCAGGTAAGCTGAATCAGCTAGGTACCCCATAAAGCAGGTGTAGCACTCCTCACACAGCCTCGCCTCTAATAAGCATTGTTTGTCAGACATTAGAAACAGCTTAAATGTACCGTGGTATTAAACCAGTAAAATGAAGATTGTACAACTGAAATGCTCTGCATCAATAAGAATGAATCGGTTTACTGTCATACCTTGGTACTCGACTGCTTTGAAATATGTCAAATTTGGTACTGGATGCATTTTGATGCAAAAATTTTGTCCCGGTACTAGTCGTTTGTTTGGTACTTGCCATGTCTCCCAGGACCCATTAACGATGAGTACCAAGGTGCCACTGTATTACGACTAATGTGGACTGTTCTCAGACATAATCCATTATATGTAAAGGCAAGTTGAGGAAAAGTGTGTGCAATGTCAACCATTTGTATAGACAATGTGCACGTGCATGACATTATCTATCTATCTATCTATTTATCTATATCATATTATGCACAGGTACATACAAGGGCTGTCCAGGAAAATATCCAGCCATTGTCAATATAATGAGAATGTCACATGGCTGGATGCTTTTCAGACAGCCCTCATATACATGCATGTGCACTGCCTTGTGTTAGAATAAGACACCTCTGAAAAGACACACAAGCCATAGAGAATGGTAGAGGGCTCTCACACGTGACAGGGGAAGAGGAATGAGAAGAAATTTGTCGCTCTATAGATTTTCATTCCTGCTGACTTCAAATATAACTGAATTAAATTAAAATTAAAGAGAAATATGTACGGACCAAACTTGGACCTACTAGAACTCTCCACGTACTTCCCAGGAATTTCATCTCATTGATGTAGATTTTGTTTGCTTTATGGTGATTTTTGCAAAATGGATGCGTGAAAGAGGCGCTTGTGGAAGATAAAGATGAGGTCTGGGGGTGAGCTTCACCCCCAGGAGTTCCAGAGCTGCACGTCATCGGGAGTCTGGCAACAGCTGACGAGATAGATGTCTGCGACAGTGGGTGATAAATGCTGCCTCCACTGTAATACGTTTTGTTACATCAGACATACCTGGATAGAACCGGTTCCGTGACATCACATGGTACCTCCCCTCCATCGTTCCTGACCTTGCCCACCCAGATGCACACGTTTCACCCAGATGCACATCGAAATGGCAGAGTGTTCAGACCAAAACACAGTCACCATGACCTTCCCAGCAGAGGTCGGAGTTTTGAATTTTTTCAGCTGAGGGGATCCCTTAGGGCGACCTTTTGTCCTCGGGGTCATCATGATGGATCCACGTTTCATCACCTGTAAGGATCTTCTTTAGGACGTCCTCACCTTCTTTTTCAAAATGTGCAAAAACATTGGAGGAACTTTTCCTGCTGGTGAGAATTCAGTAACAACAGGCTGTTTGGACCCAACGTCTGAACGCGCTTCCATGTCCACGTGCACCGGAAAATGTAAGCATCCACGTGTGCAAGGTCAAGAACGATGGAGGGGGATACCACGTGACGTCACAGAACTGTTGTACCAGATATGGCCAATGTAACAAAAATTATTACCGTGGAGGCAAGTTTTATCAGGCTGCCCTCATAGTTTCAACCCACAGTTTTGTTGAATGAAGTTCCCTTCCATCGTCTACCAATCTGACATTTTCCATGGAATGTTTGTGAAGGTGAATGGCCCCTTCACTGTTATTTGAGTGTAGGGGAGTCATAAATACCCCATGTTCAATATTGCCCGAAGTAGGAAAGACTAGAAAGCCCCCTCCGAGTCTGCCAGTTGAGGAGTAGCTGGGCTGCTGCTCATACAAGAATAACCACCGAGAAGTATTAATTTCTGGAAGTAATCACAAAATTTCAGATGAAGAAGTGAGAAACAGTGGCGGGTAAGGGGTTTCCACAGAAGCGCGGACGAAGTGCTGGCGGGAACTCGTCACAAGGTTGGGCAGGACCTACAGCTCACCAGGACGTCCTCCTGGGGGCCTTGGTAGTTAGGTCGGCAGCGGGAGGCGCGGGCGGGGAGCGTGTCACGTGGGAGGCGCGGGCAGGGAGCGTGTCGCGCGGGAGGTGATGGGGACGGAGCTTGGCATTAACATCGAACAGTAAAGCGGGGTCGGGGTCAGGGGCGGGGGGCGGCGTGTGCTTGACAAGGCAGAGGGCCGAGGCGTAGGGTCACAGAGAAAAGGGGATCCCCAGGTCGACATGCTCCTAAAGTCTTAGAATGGGACAGCGCCACTGAAGCCACTCGGGGGTGCTGTCCTGAAGTAGGTGTGACTCACTGCGTGGTGGGGTTCGGCCGAAGGCTGTCAGCCCCCATTTTTGCCCACTTTGAGAAAGACTCCCTGCCTGCTGCCGTGTCCTATTAGATGCTTCTGGAATAGTGATCTTCCTCCGTGAAGTAAACGTCCGAACGTTCCGGCGGCTACTCGTAGGAGAAAGGACGGAAAGCCATTTCTTTCATTCCCTTTTGGGTATTTAGTGTTGTTTTTCAAAAGAACGCTAGAAATAAAATACTGGAAATTTCAGGTTTTGCTGTCATTATGAGCTGAGACTTAGGTCTCGCAGAAAAACACTGAAGAGCGACAATTCAGATGTGAATCTTATGTTTATTGTTTTAAAAGCCATGCGCTAATAGCAGAAGAATGTATTTCTGCTGGGAAGCAATTCATTTCCATGGCTTCAGGGAACTTGACTTCTACCCTAAAAATATATTTCCTTAGATATTATAAACAAACACCTTAAACAATAAAAATCATGGCAAAAGCTCTACAGCAAACATAGCATTGTTTTATATTCCTATCATTTAAAGGCTTCAAATCTATAAGAAAAATATGAACATCTGCTTCCCATTCCCCCCAAAAGGTATGCAAGGAATAGAAAAGGAGCTTATAAGAGATTTGCATATGACAACTAAACACGAAATTAAAAGGTTAACCCTGCTAGCAATAAAAAATAAATATTAACACATCGGCAAAATAAACCTTGTTCCCAGTAGGTTGGGAGGGTGTGTTGTGACACTTGCTTTTGTCAGGGTTACACGTGATTTGATGTTGGTGGCATGAAGTTCAGTGACCGTTCTCATGACCTCCTACTGTGATGAATTGCCGCAACCTTTCTGCAGGACAATTTAAAATCAGTCTTGGTCTTTTAACCTACTAAGCTAATCCTTCTACTTTGTTATCCCTAAAAGCATAAATATATGCATACATTCAGTTATATAACTGCTCATAGCAGCATTTTTGTAATAACAAAAACAATCAAAATAACTGGAATGTTCAAATTAATTGTGGTTAATCTATTTGATGGAGTTCAGCTAGTCACTTCCTAAAAATCAGGTTTTTCAAAGACTAATGAAAAGAAAAGAGCTAAAAACCTTATACACTGTGCTGCTCAATGTTTATAAAAGTGTGTGCATAATAAAAAGGTTATCTCCACCTGGTGACATTATCTTTTCCTTCTCTTCCATCTTTTCCCATATTTTCCAAAGTTTCTACCAGGGATGTGTATTACTGTATATTTAAACTAAAACCTGTTATTTAAAAAGAAAATTATATTTCTGGGAGTATGGGAAGTTCTCCTTGGAGATGTATTACAACCCATGACACTGAGACTGAGGGATGACATTTTCTGTTTAGCAGTGTGTTCCTGAACCTCCCAATGCCCACATCCTCGGGGATTATGATTTTGAGGGAGCCATTGGTCCAAGGTCAAGTGACCAGTGTGAAGGGTCAAAGATAAACAAAGCCAGACCCTAGGTAAAGTCACAAGGACAGATTTTATTATATATTATTGCAACAGGGACAATAGTCCAGTGGGAACTGGTCTCAACTTCCGTCTGTACTGAGGTGGGTGGGTGTTTCAAAGGCAGAATAAAATGCTAGGGGGTGGGGTGAGCAGGGCTCAGGAGAGTCAAGGGAGAAAATTACAAAGAGTAGGAAGAGGCAGTTCGTCCTCGTGAGTCCCGTCTGGGTTGCTAACTGGTGCTGATGGTAGTTAAGCTCCGCCCCTCCCACCGAGGCTGAGTCAGGGACCCTATGCTCGGGTGGCAGCTGGAGCACACAGTTCCTTTAGTGTCCTTCAATTTTCTCAGGAAGGCACTGTACGGGGACCTAGAGTCATCCCAAGGATGCAGCCTTGAGCTGTTAGAAAGTAGGTAGAGTTTATTCAAGTCTTTATAGGACAGGGTTGACGTCTAGAGGTTGAGTCAAGCAGAGGGCTTGGAGGAGCCTGGTTAGAGTTGGCCTTAAGGAGAGAGTCTTTGTCAGTAGCAAGACTAGAGCCCAGGTCTCCTGACCCAGATTCCAATACTCCTCCCATTACCACAGTTTTTGCATATCAAGAACTTATTTTTTAATAACCTCCATAGCAATTGTACCAGTTTGCACTCCCACCAGCAGTGTACCA
>PVJL010009126.1:0-60019 GCA_004026885.1 Lyroderma lyra | reverse complement strand
CCCTAGGCCTGACCCCACCGCGCTTCCCGACCACCCCCCTAGGCCTGACCCCATCGCGCTTCCCGACCACCCCCCTAGGCCTGACCCCACCGCGCTTCCAGCCCACTCCGCGGCGTGTCCTCACGTGTTCCCGGAGGAATCGCATTTCTCCAGCCGCGTGGGAGGTCCTCCCTGGACGGCCTGCCCGCGCCCCCAGTTGCTGCGCAGCTGCCGCTGGGACAGCTTGTTCCCGGGTACAGATTTCACTGTCCCACGCTGCGGGCTTTTGCACGCGCCATTCCCTGCACGCGCACTGCCCTCTCCGTCTTACACACCCACCTAAACCCGATCCGGCGCGGAGACCCGGGCATCCCATCCTGCTCCTCCCTGCCCGCCCCTCCTTCCCCTGTGCTGCCGTCATACCCCCTGGCCACGCCTCCACCACCGCCCACCGTCACATGACAGCGTCGTTTATACAGCGTCGTTTATCCAGGTACAGGCCTGCCGCCCACACCAGCTGGGGACAGAAGCCTGACAGCAAAGCACGCGCAGGTGACAGGAGGCCGAGAGCAGCGTGTGCCAGCCCTGCGCCAGCGGCGAGAGTGCGCGCACTCAAAATGAAGTGACAAGCAAACACGTAGGGTGCCACCTCCCCGGCCTCGGACAGGTACAAGCTGGCTGGCTTGCTCTCTTCTCAGAGCCCGATGGCCATAGGAACAGACCTCAATGACCAAAAAAAAAAAAAAAAAAAAATCATCTTTCTGAATTCAAATCAAACACATCTGCTGAGGGGCTTTGAGGCAGATGTGGGAGGACATCGAGCTAGCAGCCACGGAGACACTGTGTCCCTCAGACCATTAATGCCACCAACCCTCCATCAAAAAGCATTTGAGGGGCAAATGGCATCGTGAGGTTGCTAATATTGTTGTCGCGTCTGGGAAAAAGGCATTTGCAGGTCAGATGAATTTGAGCAAAGCCGCCCAGTGGTAGAACAAAAGCTCTGAGACGTCCTGCAGTTTAATAAAAGGCATGTGACTTTCGTCTAACATTTCCCCAAAGGCATTTGATCACGGCCCACCCCTTCCAGTCTCTGTTGTCCACACATCATCCACACTGTCCCCAGGCCACATTAGGAAATGCTAGTGTGGCAGAAGCGTGTTCAAGCGACAGAAGCAAGCAGGCCCCGAGGTGACGACTCTGTCTGCTGCATCACGTTCTTGCAATGTGGGAACTCGTTTGAGTCTCGGAACCTGAGTTTCCGCACCTCTGCAATACCCACGTCGGACACAGAGATACCTTACGCAAACCACGTGGCCCTCATTCAGTACGTAATAGTCACCCACTCACTCTCTTTCCGCAGTCTTGCTTTATTTTTGCCCTACGGCCCTGTCTATGTGGCCTAGCAAAAAAGTAAATACCAGATCCACGGTACTTGCTTCCTGGGACAGCAAACACACATGCATCAAGCTTTACTGATTTATTTTTTTTTACCAAATCAACCTAAAACAAAACCTACTACAGGCACACCAGCAAACCCTCCTGGCCAAACTGACTAATCATTATTTCCAAATAATGAGTCTTTCTGTGCCATGGAAATCAGAAGACCACGACACAGACAATAAGGCTGAATGGCCTAGCACCCGCGAGACGCCCAGTTCGAAATCAGCCCCCAACCAGAGGACTGGGGCCACCAGGGTGTTAACTCAGAACACACAGCACACACAGCTCGTTTTGCTTCTCTTCCTTTGAATAAAAACATGTCCAATGCTTCACCTACAATGAAAATATTCTACAAGTTGTAAAAAACAAAAGTAATAACACATTTCATAGGCATGCATGAGCATGAGATAATTGTGCTTCTCAGTGCACTGATGTCACCCTACCCCCGCATGCCCCCACCGCCAACCCGGGTGTTATAATGTACGCCTTGTTGTGTGGCCATTGCCCAAAATATTATTCATAGGAGGTATGCAATAACAAAGCATTGCCATAATAAATACTGGTCACAAGAGTCTCCTATCGAAGGAAGGCTTGCTAACCTTGCTTCCAACCCCTACCCTTGATTCAAAATTAAATTTCACTTTTTTAATCAAAGATGCTAAATCCTAAGAATGCTAACCCTTGAAACTGATCCCCTTCTTTTGAAAGAAAAATTAGGTCGGAACTGTCAGAAGGAGCGATCAAAATGACATGAAGCAAATGAGATGACGTGTGTGTCAGAGGTTTTCTTTGGTTCAGCCGTCAGGAAAACAGCGAAGCTTCTTATCTGCCCCTAAGCCTCAGGGCCACTGTCCCAGGCCAGGCAAGCCAAAATTGTTTGAAGAAAAAATAAAGGCACAAGAGGCTTCTTAGAAAACTCACATTTAAAGTGTTACTTAAGCTCACAGCTTGGACCGGGAAGAAATGGAAATCCAGGATGGTGGGAGGCAAATGAAAGAAGAAATTATTTATACTGAAGATCAGATCCTGTGAAAAAGAACTCTAAAGAGACCAGGTTGTTTAATTATTCTACCCTATTACCCTATCAAATATTCCTTCAAGTAAGTGGGTCCGGATTTAGACCTTAGAAATTTAATTATTATACATAATTTTGTTGGAAGAGCATTTGCTAGAATGCAATTAGACCTTCAGCTTTGATTGAAAAGGGGGCCTACTTTCTAACGTTCCCTTTATAATGGAGTATTGGTAACTTCTCCTAGGGGGTCATTGTCTGGAAATCTCTCAGATCATTTAAAGCAGAAATACCACAGCAGAGTTAAATCTGTACGTAGGCAATGTCAGAGATGCTGATTATTCAAGTCACTGTGTTCCTGTGTTCTGAACATTAACCAGAATGCCATTTGCCTTAGCCCTTACAAAAAATCGTTTAAAAGGGTTTGCATGCATGCTCCTGTTTTCGTAAGGACATGGCATGACCATGAGAGAGTAACTTCTTCCCCACTCCTTGCCCTGGCTCATCATGGGCAAAGCACACTTCTTTTTTTTTTTTTTTTTTTTTTGCTTTTTTGGTATGTGGGTAGCTCCCTGACCGGGAATCGAACCCAGGCCGCAGTGCTGACAGCACTAGCACCGAAGCCTTAAGCCACTACACCACCAGGGAACTCCCCCACACTTCTTTATTGGCATCAGTAAGAGCTCAATCAGAGAGGCAGAATCATGGTGGAAATACTGGATTCATTATAGGGATTAGATCTCATGTGGTCTCGGGAGTGGGATAAGCAGTCGACGTGAGGGTGTTGTGCAGGCATCTGGTGCTAGGCCTGAGGCAGGCCGGGCCAGCATCTGGACGGGAAAGCTGTATGTGTGGTGGGGACAAGCAGGGGCCAACTGGAGCCCAAAGAACAAGCTCAATCCCACATGGGCATCCCACTGCCTCCATGCTCCACATTCACACAGATCTATAGAAGAGCTAGGACATTTCTCCCTCCGTAGAACTGCCCACAAACCTGACCCATGACCCAGAGAAGCTGAAGAGCAAGACCTGGTAGGAGCTAATGGAGCTGGGGGCCAGCTGCTGCTCTGCACCAGCAAGGTAGGCCAGCAGGTCTGTAGCAGTTGGAGACATGGCCGTGGCTTCACTTCCACCTTCCAAATCGTGTGCAATGTCCCCTGTGGCCAACCCTGCCCCAGAACCATGCAGGGAAGGATGCTCTGAGACACACAGCTCTGGCTTAGCAAAGCCATCACCCTGCCCCTGACTTCGAGGTCAGCCATGTGACTCACCTTGGCCAATGGCATATGGGCAGAAGTGACAGCGTGCCAGTTCACTATCCAGAACTTAAGAGACCTCAATTTCCACCTGCCCACTGGTACCATCTTGAGCAGAACTGAAGAGAGATAACAGATCAAGCTCAATGCAACCTCAGTGGCCACCGCCTGAAACTTAAGCCGAGTCTCAACTAGATGAGCTGAACCACAGCCAACCTGCAGATGCGTGAGCCACAATAAGTGATTGTTTGGAGCCCTTGAGTTTGGGGAAGCAACTGATACAGACCTACCTTTACTTCAGTGGTTAAGAACTCAGCTCCCTGCCCATTTCTCTCATGACCCCAAGTTCCTGCAATAGGCCAGGCCCCTGCTGCCCACGAGCACATGCCCACAAGTGATGCACACGAACACTCGGTAACAGGAATGTCCCACTTGCTAGGACATTCCCCTTTGAAAAACAGTTGGATCAGCATGAACTCAACGTTAATTCCCACTATGGCCACAACAATACAAAACCATCGGAAATACCATTTAACAAAATGCACAAGTCCTATGTGGAGACACACCTAAAATCCAACTGGGGGACATGAATACATGGAAAGACACACAAAGTTCCCATGTGGGGAGAATCTGCAGTGTCAGGAGGCCAGCACTCCAAATTAAATGACGAATGTCATGCAATGGCATTTGAACTCCCAATGGGATTTGGGGGTGGGAAAGTTTGGTACCATCACAGAGGAAAAGAAATGCATGGGAACAGCCAAGAAATTCTTTTGCAAGGTAAGGCAAGCACACTCAGAGCCCGGAGGTAAAGGTCCTTCCGGCCCAAGGACGCCATGAACTTTGCCCCGGAAGATCTCTGCTTCCTCTGCTTCCTCTCAAGGACATGCCAAGGACTTCCGTGCAGACTCAGTGAAAGCTGATGTGGTAAGCATGTGCACATACACAAGTGAAAATCTTTGTGTGTGGAGGGGGTGTATGAATTTCTTTTTTGGGGTGTGCCTTTTCATTCTTTGAGTGACTTTAAAAGCATGGAAGTTGGGATTTGTCCCAGGATGAGAGAGAACAAAAAGAGGTAATCCGGTGGCTTCCAAAGACACCTTGGTGGTGAGGAAGCTGTCAGCTGCTTGGTGGCAATTTAGACTCAAAACAGACCACACTGCTCAGGCCAGAGGTGCAAGAGAGATGTGAAGAGTTTCTAGTTTCATGCCGGATCTGAGATGGACAAAGCTGAGGGTGGGTAGTTGGGTCTTTAAGAAAAAGGCTTCTGTTCTCAGCCACGAAAGCCCTGAGTATGAAGGGAGTCACGCGCCACCATGAAGACGCGCGTGTGGACTTTTCTGGCTGCTGGGCCGTTCCTTACACGAGCTTGTCCAACCTGCGGCCCAGACGACTCTGAACGCGGCCCAATGCAGATTCGCAAAGTTTCTTAAACCATTATGAAAATGACACACGGACATTTTTTTTTTTTTAGCTCATCAGCTGTCGTTAGTGTGAGTGTACTGTATGTGTGGCCCAAGACAATTCTTCTTCCGACGTGGCCCAGGGAAGCCAAACGGTTGGACAGCCCGAGCTACAACCCTTTCAGTCTAAGGCTTTACTGCAGCAGTATTTTCTGAGAGCACTCAAGCGGGCAAGTGCACAGTAGTCACCGGCTCCGGCTCTTTCTGGGGGCCAAGGGGAAGCCAGGTGGCACTCTGATGGGGATTCGGCTCCCTCGAGGGCTGCAGCTGAGCGTGCAGCCCAGAGATGGAGTCAGGTCTGTGGGTGAGCAGCACAGGGTTGCATGTGGCAGGAAGGCCGGTTCGCCAGGCCAAGGGTGAGGGCGCAAGCGTAAGACTTCCTGGGTTCCAATGCCTCTTGTGCAAACAGGATCACCCCGGGCAAATCGCCTGCAGGAGAGGAATCCTGGCTCCCCCTTGACAGATCCTGGTGGGGTTAAGGAGGAAAATTACGTGGAACACGTAACACTGGGCCTGACACACAGCAGCACTTTGCAGACACGTTGCTCATGGGCAAATGTTGAAAACCACGTCACAAGTTCAAGCACATTTAATAAGCAGCAGGTGAGAGACGGGACTCTTACTTGAGCCCGGGAAGGTCGTGCTTGGCTTCTCCTAGGAGATAATGTCTGATGATGAGGGGGTGCTTTCCAGGATGAAGAAAGATGCATGCAAAAGGGAGAGGGTGGGAGAGAGAGGCGAGGTCAGAGGTGCAGGTGAGCCCAGGTTGTGGGGTGCCCTGTGAGGGCCAGGGACTTTATTACGAAGGCGATGGGCAGTCAGGGAAAATGGTGAGGCAGGGCCAATCCCCAGACAGCGTTCCTTTCTTGTATCACCTTTGCCTTCTAGATTTGAAGCCTTCATGATGAGAGAAATGCAAGCACAGGCTGGCTAAGAAGCAGGGGGCCCCAGAACCCCCTGGCCCAGCACACTGCAGAAGGGTGCACCACATGGACCTAACCTTCCCGCCGAACCCTGGCCACACAAGCCTGGGGGCCGGGCTGTTTCTTTTCCCAGAGCCCCTTCAGGTATAAGAAAATATTTTTCCACTGGGAGTCTACTAAATGTCATGTCTAATTTAATCCTAAATACATTTCCACGGTAAAAGAAGTCAAATGAGTGAACCTCTCCTATGTCGCTGACTTCTTGTTTCCCTAGCCCTTCACCCACATCTCCGTTCCATTTTTTCTTTCATTCTTTTTTTTTTTTTTTGCAAGGGAAGTGGAAGCAAATGGGGGAGGGGTGCCCACCACTCACTAATCTGTTTTCCATCCTCAGCCCCAGGTTTCTTTCTCTCTGACCTGCCCTGAAACAGGACCGATGGTGCCAAGGGGACATGAACACATCCATCTTAAAAGCATAAATTATTTCCAATCATCAGAATATCAATTATATCCAAGGAAGCACTTCTTGTCTCTCCCTCAACCGTTTGGTTTCCTCAGCTGCTCATTTAAGTTTTCACGGAGTAGCAAGCGGTCAGAAGGTCAAGGAGAAATTGTGCTTTGCAGTCGATCTAAGCCCTCTGCCCGCCCAACCTCTGTTTCTTCCTTCTCTGTCCCACAGGAGGACCGGAAAGGACTTCGATCAGAGTCACATGATGGGAATAGCCCTGGTTGGGACCTGGACCCCGGGCTGAGCGTCAGCTTGCCCCTACGTGCCCATGTGGAGCCCATCTTTCACAGTCCGAGACTCACGCCCTGCCCCCTAGAGTAGGGATGGAAGAGAGTGTCCCTCAGGAGCCCTGCCCCTTCTCACTGCGATGGTTTCCCGATTCCAACTCAGATTTGCCTCGTTTCTACACCACACACGCTCAGTTCGATGTCAAAGTACCGGTTGAAACCTCCCGTGTTGTGTGTGTTAGCACAATGCTGCTCCGAGTGTGGCCAGGGACCCAGACCGGTCTGCGAACTGTCGCTGGTCCGGGATGAGGTCAGCAGGCACGTTGACAGGAAGCATCAGAAACCTCCTGGCAATTTCAAGGGGCCGCAGCATCCAAGCCTGTGACCAATGGCCTCGTTGGGCTGCGTTCGTGTGATGAGTTGCATGGGTCACAAACTGTGTCCGAGTCATATGCAGTGGGACGACGTGTAAAAGGGATCGAGGCCAGCACCAACGGTCATAAATCACGTTGGTGGTTGGCACCCTTGATGTGACATGATTGCAACGGCACTTCACCTTTGGAGTCCTCTTCCCAGCAGCCCACGACCCCAGGCTTATCATGAGAAATTCACCAGACCAATTCCGATAACAAGACAGCCTACAAAACACTCGAGCGACACTCCTCAAAACCGGCAAGGTCCTCAGAAGCAAGGCAAGTCTGACGCGCTGTCACAGCCAAAAGGAGCTAAGGAGACACGCTGGTGAAAGGCACTGTGGTACCTTGGAAGGGACAGAGGATAGATAAAGGACATTGGGTAAAAACTAAGAAAATCTAAATAACCATGGATCTCCATATATATTTTTTTAAAGAAACAAACTGGTGTTTACTACAGATAATTTAAGGTTGCTCTAAGAATTTAAGACATGCACTCATTTACTTACCCCTCACAAGACCCCTGGGAAGTGTGGCGTGTGGGCGTGTGACTTGCCATTTGCAGGATTTCGTGGATGAAGACATTAAGTCAGTGACATTTGGTGAACTGTGAAAGGAGAGGGTTTGAGTCCATTTCTCTTCATTTTTCTCTCTTGCTCTAATCTACTAATTTTTCTAAGTAGAGAAACATTTATCAAGTTTACATTTTTGATTAAAAACATGCTTGATGTAAAAAAAAAAAAAAAGAAATGAGGAAGTATATACATAAATAAATAAATTCCCTTAAAAAAAATTACCAACAATTTTTCAGTCCAGAGAGAACAGTTGTGAACCCTTAGATATCCTTTTTTTTCCTTGTAGTAAGTGAGCACTTACCACTCCTAAGTATAAAGAGGAGGAGGGGTACGGAGTTCAAAGGGAGCAGGAGGGGGAGGGAGGGAGAAGGAGAGGGGAGGGGGGAGGGGAGGGAGAAGGGGAGGGAGAAGGGGAGGGAGGGGAGGGGAGGGAGGGGAGGGGCTGGAAGCCACCTACTACTCAGAAGTTCTGGAAGACTCAGTGAGTTGGCCACGCCACCCTCGTTTTTCGGCCGGCGCCAGGGCGGCTGCGCGTGAGCAAACTGCATGAACGGGACGTGGGCGCCGCGACTCCACGCAGCAAAACCGCACGGCAGGCCTGTGACCGCGTCACCCGCGAAGCACGAGTCCGAGGTCTGCGCCCCGCAGCCGGGGGCTCGGCTCCCCGCTCCTGTGGCCCCCGCCGTCCGGAGAAAAGACGTGCCCACTGCCCCCACTCACGTGGCGTGGTCATTCAGTGAGGAACCCGTGACACAATGAGAAGGAAAACCACAATGAGAACCAAGTCTCAGAGACGAGGAGAGCAGACCGGGTGTCACGGTTGTGTCCCGTGGAATTAAGAGGAGAGAATCTTCTGGTAGGTCTGGCAGACACCACTCACTGTCCGAATGGTACACCCTCGCCCCTTCTTTCTTAGACATGACCCCCAATATTGTCGGGGACAGTGACACACCCAGATAAAAGACTGTATTTCCAAGCCTTCTTTGCACATGGAATGGCATGTGACATAAATTATGTAAGCTGAAGTTGCTGAAGTTGCCAGAACGGCTACTTAAAATGTGGGGATGGGAGCAGAGGGAGGAGGAGGGGCACAGACTCAAGTCCCTCCGACTAGCTCCCCTTCATCCCGCCCACAACATGAAGACGACATCCGCAGCCCGTGGTCTGCAGCAAAGGATCCTGACAGGCCACCAAGAACTCGGACCCTGACACCCCTAACCCCCATTACAACATCGGCAGCTACGTACCTCCACGTGGCTCATTATCTAAGAAAAAGACCAGTAATTTGTTTAAGGCTCTGCTTTGGGGGGCTGTTTCTCCCAGTTGAGTATAATCCCTCATCCACATAATAGGCCACGTTTCACTTCTACCATGAGTTTAGAAACAGTGGGTCGGAAATTTGCTTGTACTGGAGTTTTGGGTATCCAATGCCCCTTGAAAGAATCAGGCCATCCTTCGGGGACTTGGAAATCCTTTCATAGCACTGAGTGTCTTATTTTGGGGTGTCTGCCTTTCCTGTAAGGCGAGCTGACCTACATACACGACACACGATAAGCGTGAAGCGGCCCAACTGGTTTTATTAGTTTTCCTTGGGCTTTGGTCTAAAAAGGTTTCTCGCCGAGCTGATTTCACCCCGATAACTTCCTCCACACTGCACTTCCTAATCGAAAAAGGCCCACATCGGGGGTAGAGAAACAGACCAATCCTTTCCCACCCCTCTCCTGGGACTCCTTAGCTCTTTACTGCACCGCTGGGCTGGCTTAGCAAAAGCAATTTGATGTCCAGAATTTCCTGGCAGCCTTCCACGAGTCTGTCTGCCTCATCAGTAAAACTCCAATCAGTAAGTCTGTGGGCTACAGGGAGTCTGATCTCACTGGTGGTGTTGCCATACTTTGTTCTTTTCTGATGTGTTCTGTTTTCACAATGGTTTTGTTCTGTTTTAGTCCTGGAAGCTGACATGATTCTTGGAAAGTGAAAAGCACTTCCCTAAGTGCTGGCTCGTACTCCCTCAGGTGGGGCTCTCCAAGTCATTAACCTTAAGGTAAATCTCCGAGGAGGAGGAGGAGGAGGAGGAGGAGGAGGAGGAGGAGGGCTTTTTGTATTAGATTCCAAGAGCTACCACTCTGAAAGCCTTGGTTTTAAAACTGTTAGCTGCAATGCAGCTGCTAAATGAAACCAAACGAGGAGGCCAACACGGAAAACTGATAGAAGTCGAGTTGTTGTGATTAACGTGAGCGTGGAGTGAGGGGAAGGGACGGACGTGTGAGGAGGGGGCGGCCGAGAGCCTCTCCAGATTAACCCGGGGATTCCCGTGGCAGATCCTCCAAGGAACCCTGGGGTTCCAAGGAGCATGGTTCGAAAACCCCTTTGCCGGGAGGCCTAGAGGGGCAAGAAGATGTTTCATCATTGTCTTTAAGGTAAGAAAACTAAAGGCAACTTAAACCCAGGACCCTGGGGACTTGTGATTAAAAATAAGTCTATTGAAAACCTTCCCCCCGTTTTCAAATTGTATCGCTCCTTCTCTAGCCCCTTGCATTTTATTTGGGTCTGTTTTCAGTGGGCTTGAAAGGCTTGTTGATTTGCCAAACTAAATACACCTGGATCATTACCATAGCTCCCTGGCATTTTCTCAGTCGCAAAGCAGTGAGTCTGCTCCACAGGCACTGACCAGGTTACATGACCCACAAGCAGAGATTCAGAATTAGGGGCTGGATTAAGGGACACATACTGTGGGGTGTGGTGCTCAGGGGTCAACCGTAGGTACCCGTAACCCACAATGCCAAATTATATTTCCTTTATAAGGTTTTGCTTTGATTCTCTCCAATATCCGCATTTGGCGTCAAGACAGACAATTTCCCATCGACTCCTTCCGACTAATTGCCCACAACGTACCGTAAGCACGCACAAGCAGATGCGCTACAAAGACAAAAGGCCCGCGTGCCCCAGAAACGCCACTCCCGTACCAGCACAACGGGACAAATAACCCCCTGGGTTTCCAGAGTAGCCCTGGGCACCCGACAACATGCGCCCCATACGAGTCCTCAGCACGGGCTCCACCGTGCCCGCGACATCAATGGAAGTGTTCATTTTTCGCGGAGTGTTAGAGGCCACCACCCAGCCAAAGTGTGGCAAAGGGGCCACTTGCACGCGGCCTCACTCTGCCATCACGAAATTCCACCACAAAGCTGTCTTTAAATCACTCCCACGCCTAGAAGCCGTATACTGCATTCAGTCTGTGTGGTGGGGTGCTGTGTGCACGGGCACACGTGTGCATGCTACGGAGTACACTAAGGTTTGGGGAGCGTCTGGTGGACAGAAAGCCCCAAACGCGGCCTGTCTCCCAACCCCGTCTTGCCTTTTAACGTCTCTAAGATTCTCATCTGCCTCTTGCCAAAACCTGGCGGCGGCGGCGGCAGGACGAGAACCGGTGCACCCCGATTCCCTCTTTTAAGGCAGGCCCCGTGCTAGGCAGCTGGCACTGCTTGAGTCCATGAGACTAAGGTCAAGTATCATTCTTGCCATCCCAAGGTGAAGACACTGAGGTCACTACAGACTCCACCGTTCGAACTGGTCTCTCAGAGAGTGGGACCGGACATGTGTTCACCTGTGTCACCGGACCGCGCTTCCTGACATAGCACAGGGACTCTCTCAGGAAGCCTCAGCTCAGTGCGGGGACAGGGGTGATGATGACTGAGGTCAGAAACTCGGGCCACACTGAAGGTGCTGGTGGGCGAGCCCGGGCTGATGACAGGGACGGTGTGGACACAGGGCCCTTCTCCGTGGGGTGGGGGAAGAGGGTGTGGCCCGATTGCCTCAGTGGCAGGTCGTGGGGTTGCGGAGAAAAGCAGGCTTTAGAATAGGAGGGAAACGCCTGCACTTGAGTTCCCACTCTGCCGGTGACAAGCTGTGTCGCTGCAGTTGTCTTACATGATCTCTCGGAGCCTTCATTTTCCATCAGAAACAGATGGAGACGACAGTGTGTATCTCAGACACAGTCACAGTCATGAGCATCAATGAGAGAACATATGTGAATCTTCTTAGCCCTGACCTTGGCATCCACGGGGTGCCCCGTAAATATTGTTTCTTCCTTTCCCCCGACTCCAAAACATTCACAGACTCTCTTGATATAAAAAATGACAGGTTCGTGTCAAGTCCCCCATAACCTCCCATGTTCACAGCCTCAATGTCTTTATGAAATGGAACATATCTAGAAATGATGGCTTCTTTAAAAAAAAAATCAGAATAATGAAAGGAGAATACGATACAGTGGAATTACTGTCTTCGTTTCAACGTTTTTCCCCCTGTAATTGAAACCATTTTCAAGCTTTATTTAGTACAAAATTAATTTCACATTTTCATCAAGGAGTTCATGTGAATCCCAGGGTGATTCAGATTTTCCGATACAGAAATTCAGAGCATTCATTGCTGGTGTTTTTCAAGACAAAAGAGTTTATGCCAGAGGAGCCCATCTCAGTCCTTCTGTCTGAGCAGAATCAAAAACCCTTTACGTGATACTTCCAAGTTCAGGCTTAATATCAATGTTTTGTAAGAAAGCTGATTTAAAAAATAAAAAGTCTACAGGAGTTCCTCAGCCCCCACTTCCTTCGATCTCCCAAATAGAAAAACACAGCTTGATTGTCCTTAGATTTACCTAGAAATAAGCTGGTCTCCTCGTGTGCTGAACTCAGAAATGACACCGGGCTCCCTTGTCAGGGAGAAACACACGTTATGTCAACACATGTGGGTAAAGTTTTGGCCACAGAGACCAGGAAAGTTGGCATCCCAGGCTTGGCACAGGCTACCTTGCGCAACCCCAGGGCTGCCACAGGCTCCACAGAAACCACACGGCCTCAGAGCTCGGACCCCTCTTGGCTGGATTCCGCCCTAGACAAAGCAAAGCAGAATCTTACCACGTAGAGTTGACCTGGGATGTAAAGTGTGGACCTACACATTTTAGGGGGTATGCCCTGCCTTGAGTCTCCAGAACAGAATCTTCAACCAGAAAAGCCAGCCATACTGGGGCAGGTGTGCGGTGAGGGGGTGTCTCCTGGCTGCCCTGTGTGCGACTGCGTCCGGGCATCCCCCCCAGTCCTGAGCCCAGATTCTGGACGTGCCTCTCTCCAGTGCCAGAGTCAAACTGTCCTTATCCTGGCCCGGCCCCCGGAGCCCCCCTCAGCAACCCCCAGCACCCTGATCCCTAGCACTTGGGAGGTCTAACGCTGTTCCATGACTTCACACTCTTAATGACTTCACACTCTTAGTTTGCAGTCCCTTTTTTTTTTTTTTTTTTTTTTTTGGTCATTGGAGGTAAAAATAGCTTAACATAACATTCTACAGTGTAACTATTTTAATATTCACAACTCAGGGGCTTTTAGTAAATTCATGATGTTGTACAACCATCACCACTATCTAATTCCAGAATGTTCTCATTACCCACCAAAGAAACCCAGTATCCATGAAGCAGTCACTTCACATTCTCTGTTGTCCCCAGACCCTGGCAATCACTCATCTGCTCCTGTCCCTCCAGATCTGCCTATTCTGGATAAGTGACTCTTGCCCCTTGCCAAAACCAGGAGACGTGAAGGTCAAAAGATGACCTAAGCCGTTTGGAGATCTCAGCGTGTCTTCAACAAAAGGGTAAAGTGACCTCCCAGCAGACTTAGTGTATTTTGTTCTGACATCTCATTCCCTAAAATCTGTCTGTGACACTGCAGTAAGCCTGGACTCTTCATCACTCAGAGCACGCATGCATGGAAAGCTACACGCGTCTAAGTATGTCCCTGTGTGTGCATGTGTATATTACTGTACATAGATGTTCTGTGTGTACAGAAAGTCAATGTCCCGTGGTCTTTCCATGTCAAATGAAAGTACATGATGCTCCTCTCCAGGGGAATAAAATAGGGTTCTGATTACAGCCTGGCGCGGAGCGGGGTGGGGAGAACAGCACCCCTGGATGTGGGCCAGGGCGCCCTGGCCCATCGGTCTCCTGGAACCTGTCCCCCTCTGGACCTCCTCTCTGTGCTTATGGAGGTTCAGGAAGGGGCTGTCAGGCATTGATGTGTCCGCGGCCTCCTGGCAACACTTGTGGAGCACAATACAGTTTTGTAGAATTATGTTCAAAGGTCAACTCTACTTGTTAAGATTCTTAAGGTGTCTGTTTCATTTAAATCAAGTTTTGTGTTTGTACATGTGTGTTTTTTAAGGGAGAATGGAATCTCCTGAGAGAAAAGTCCCACGTAAATTGGAAACATGTGCAGGCACTCTGTAGGTCAGCTCTGTAAAGATGTGTCATAATATCTCATGTTTATAGGAATTTTATTCACAGACAAGGCCGCGTATGAGCTGTGTGATTATCTGGTGCCCAGGTTAACTGGTCCTCCCCATCCTGAGAGAGTTGTTTAGGCACCCCCTCCCCCCCAAAAAACTCTTTTACACTCCTTCAGATAGAGATAAGAAAGAAACACATCATGTCACACCTTAGAGAGCGAGAGTCTAGCTGAATAATGGGCACGCTTACGAAGCATTTTCAGGTGGCATCATATTTGACATCAAAAAAGTGGAAGAGACAGAAGGTCTGGGTGGACCACACTGCTTGGAAGTAGCTTGGCCTGTTTTGCTTTTATGGTGATAGCACTGCCCACGTAGGGGCCAAACCCCCCCTGCCTAAATATGAGACAGATTCAGAGACAAGACTAATACTCATCACAAGACTTTCTGCATTTAAAATTAAATACACAAAACTACATCTCATGTGCTGATTATAGCCTCCTCCTGTCTTCCAAAAATTGTTAAATGACATAGGTCAATATAATGGAAGGAAAGGAACAAATAATATTGGTTGACTGTCTTATCCTATTATGTTTTAATCTATTTGATCTTGTTTTATTTCTTACAAACATCATGCAAGGCAATTATAATTATCTCCATTTTATAGATGGGAAAACTGAGGTTCAGAGACATGGAGGACTGAGCCAGGCACTGGAGCTGGAATTTGAAGGCAGGCTGGTGTGACTGTAAGAATCACATAATACTAGACTGATCGACGATCACTTCGTAAGACACATAAACGTCCAACCGCTGTGCTATACACCTGAAAGTATCATCATATTGAATGTCAACTGTAATTGAAAAAACAATTTTAGAAACAAAACATGCAATTAACCAAAAAAATAAAAATAAGCTATGTTAAACGTGAAAAAAAAATCAGGGGGCACTGTCAGGTGTTAGACTAGAAGCTCTCAAATACAGTGGGAAGAGCCATTGGCAGGGGCCAGGCCGTGCTGCTCCTGCTGCACACTCGCCGCGCTCTCGGAAGTGTTGTGAGAGCGCCAACGATTCTCTGGGCCTCGCTTTCCCCACTGGAGTCACAGGGATAGCACTGCCTTCCCTTCCTGCCTCCCAGATACACCATGGACATCAAATGAGAAAATGTCTGGTGGCAGGGGCGGGGCTTTGAAATACAAAAATAAGTATTTGTATCATATGGTTCAGTGATCTGCAGGTCTCCCCCAAGTGGGATGCACAGGATAATCCACGGGAGCGTGAGGAGAAATTATTTATTCAAACTTCTGTCCCTATTTCATTTTACCTTAAAACAAGGAAAGGTACACAGATGGATTAATAATAGTAGATGTACACAGTTCATCAATAAATTCACAGATAGTAGGATGGGATGCCCCCTATTTTTTTACTGATAGGTATGTGATCAGAAAAGTTTGAAGACCACACATCTGTATAATAAACAACATAAATCCAATAAATGGTGGTACTGTTGTATATTTATGGGTAGCAGTGCCTATAGATACTTCATGAAACCACAAAGTGAGTAGCTCAAAGCTCTACTAATACATTGTCAAATGTTTGTTTTTAATCCTCAAGCATCCTAACATAATGGAAACGTTCTTCTTTTAATGGACTTCAGTTTTAGAGTTGAATTCTTCCTTATCTTAGTTCAAACACTGTCACCGATGGTTGACTAGGTATGCCAAACTTATTTACCTGTATTTATCTGTGTCTCTCCATTACCCTACCTCCTGCCTCCCCACACAGATAGAACCAGTGTCCAGAATTTTATTATCATCACTTCTTTGCTTTCAAAATTTGATCACATACTATTTAGTTTTGCGTGTTTTTGAACTTTATTAAAAAAGGATAATATTCTAAATAGTCATTTGGGACTTGTTTCTATTTAACATTATGTTGAATAAAATCCACATCATTGTGGGAGGCTGCAGGTCACTCTGTTTTACTGCTGTGTAATATTCCATTGTGTGATTATACCATAAAGTCCAACCTTTGGGCTTCCCTGGGCCACATTGGTAGAAGAAGTGTCATGAGCGACACATAAAATACACTAACAAACAACAGCTGATGTGCTAAATTAAAGGGTGCAAAGAAGTCTCATAATGTTTTAAGGAAGTTTACGAATTTGTCGGGCCGCATTCAAAGCCATCCTGGGCTTCATACAGTCCGTGGGTCGTGGGTTGGACAAGACTGCCATAAGTTATTCATCCACTTCCTTGAGCATGGGTATTTGATTACTGCTAGTTCACTGCTACTAAGAACACTACTTTTTTGAGCATTCTTATGTATGCTTGTAGGTGCTTATATGTAGGAATTTGGGGAATACACCAAGAAGAAATCTGGGATTGTAAGGGTATGTGAAAGTTCAATTGAACAGAATAAAACCAAATTATTATCCAAAGTAGTTGCACAAAAGGGTCACTTTCTCAGCCAATTGACTCCATTTTTCTCATATGGGAAACCTGGCTAAAATGATTATCTTACAGGTGCCAGTGAGGATTAATGAAGTTTCTAGAAAACAGAGGATTATCAACAAATTAGCACTTATATCTCATTCTCCCCGTTACTTTAAAACCATGCCCCATGCAGATCTCATTTCCATCTACAAAATAAGGGGGCCAACTGGAGGAGCTCTAAGCTCTGACATGTTAGTGAAGCAAACGCTGGACAGGGAGACCCTCACTATGGATTCCAGCAGCTTAATTTCACAACAAATGGGATATGCTTTCTCACAACCCTGGTGCTTAACTCCCTAATTCTTGAACCACATATTCCTAGGAGTGCCTGAAAAATTGGCCGACGGCTGTCAGTTTCTTGGGGCTAAATAATGGTTAAAAGTACAGCGAGGAGGAAATAAAACTAACGATGATGTTGTACTTAGAATTAAATCCAAACTCTCTCCCAAGATCCCGGGGGACCCATCCTTGCTGACCTGTCCTCCCTCACCCCTCCCTAGCCATTACTCTCTCTGCTCTCCAGGTCATAACCAGGTCTTGTTCAGTTCCCGGAACATTCCAGGCTATTCTCTGCCTCAGGGCTACTTCACATGCCATTCCTTCTGCTTAGAATGCATTGCCCCGCACTCTTTCCATGGCTGGCTCTTTCTCATGCTTTAGCTCTTTGCTTAAAGTTACTTGTTCAAAAAGGGATTCCCTCTCCTCACCTAAGTGAAGCAGTTTCACACTTCCTTCAAACATTCCCAGTCTCAGCACTTATTTGGGGTCCATCTTCCCTACTACAATGTTAGTTCTATGAGGCCAGAGACAACCTATCTTCATCATCCTTATATTCCCCAGCCACTAGCACACTGCCAAGTGTTTGCTGAATAAATGGATGTATTGAGTGTCTGCCAGGCATCAAGTTTTATGTAAGCCACTCCACACACGTAGCTCTTTTTATTCTCTCAACAATCCTGTGACACAGCTACTGTCAATCCCATTCAGAAGGTAAGGAAACAGGCTTGTGAAGGTTAAATATCTCCAAAGACCCACATCTAGATACTGATAGAGACGGATTTGAACACAGATCTGACTTCGAAGTCCATGTGCTTTCCACTGAAACATGAAGGCTATAGGCAAAGGTATTTAAGGAACCCACTGATGTTGGGTGGCCTTTTCAAACTGCCACTCTAGAGTTTCCCTGGAAAATTTTCCTTTTCTATGCTAAAACTTGGAGCTATTAGTTTTACAGTATGGAAAATATCCACACCAATGGAAAATACCACCTGTCTTCTTCACCTGTTAAACAAACATTAAGAATAACTATTTGGCCAAACTAATGCTACTGTTTCTTCATCTACTACACTACAATATTACTTATCAATGGAAAAGCATGTTCCTGCAATGTCATAGCAGGACTTTAAAAGCTAAATAGACTGGTAACTCATTCCTCTAAAAGCAGCGAAACTGCTTAACCAGATATTTAATCTATAAATTACTTAGCTTGTACCACCTTTTTCTCCCAAAGCTTAATTAGTAAAGCAGCCACTTTCATTTCATTTCATTTCGTATTAACCCCAAGTGATTAGAAAGCAGCATTCTTCAGAAACATGAGCCACATTTGTATTTTCTATAAATGGATTAAAAAATATATTGTGCTCTCACTCAAGGGACCCAAATGCCAAAGGAAAATTTTAGAATATAAGTAACTTTCAATTTTCACAATTGCTCCTCTGCGTTCCATCATTTTGGAAAAGACTAGAGAGCCATATATTTCTCTACTACCCACAAGCACCATTTCTCTCAAGAGTTAACTAAAAATTGTGTCCCCTAGGAACTCTGCCATGAACTAGTCCTGATGTATGCTATTCAATGCCATTCTCAGCACTTACATATGACACTCACACCACAAAACCGACCTCAGGATTAGGGGCTTCCTTAAGTTTTCATTAGTTCCAAAAACACAAGTAAATGTTCAGTCTTGTCATATTTAGATGGCAAGCGTTTCAAGTGTAGGGACAATTTCTTTTAATTCTCTTGTATTTCATTCCCATCTATGAATGCATGTGTTCATCCTTCTATCCCTCCATCCCTCAGCAGATCTTCTCAGAACAACTTTAAGGCTCCAGACCTGGTGATAGGGACTCCTGGGGAGAGAAAACTGAAAGATACATATGCAATTTGAACTCAATCGAAATGAAGATGTACTGACTCAGTGAAGGCATAGAAAAAAAAATACAGGAGAATGTTGACAGTGATTGACCTAATTAAGATGATAGAGTTCCTTCACTGATTTTTCTTTATTTTCAGTCAGAATATGTATTTATCTTCTATCAGAAAAAAAAAAAAAACTATTTTAAACAAAACCTCATCACAAAGTTAAAGAATAAAATCAAACTTACATTACATAGAGGCAGACAGAAATATAGTGAACGAGCACTTAGATAGGACTCAGGCTGGAAGTCAGGCCTTATTGGAGGTACCACTAAGCATATTATAGGATTAAGAAGCTCAAGGCCAATTATCTCCAATATGTTTAAATGTTTGCTTCTTCCCACCCCGTGGATGTCACAATTTGCTCCAAATGAGTAAATGCTAAAAATCTGATGCTGATTCAAGTGTCATTTCTACTTGCAATTAAGACTCAGGTGCTAGGGACAACAGAGAGAGCGGGTTGACAAATCGCTTGGGCCTGTGTTTCTTTCATCTTCTTCTGGGAAAGGGTGAAATTACAAAGACATATTTTTATTTTATTCTCAAAAGTCAGGAAAAGTATAGGAACCAAGTTGATTTATTTTTCCTGTTTATAAAAAAGGGGGAAAGAAAAGCAGTGGCATTGTGTCTGTGTCTAAGATGAGATGGTAAACTTTGGTTTAAGGAAAACCAAATATCGACTTCCTAATATCTTGTATTATTCTTCTTCTAAAATTCCCTTAATAGCCCTGGAATTTACTGTGCCTCCTACAAAGCTCTGAGGGGAATATTCACTCCACATGTCACTTACCCAATGATGGAAACAATCTCCTCACAGCACATACGGATGCGTGATTTCTCCTCATTCTAAATGTCTCTGCACCAAGCAAAAAGACAACAGCTGTCAGAATCAGATTACCCTGGGTTCAAATTCTGGCTCCCCACTTACCCCTTTACAAGGTTTACGGGCTTGGGTAAGCCGGTCGTCTTCCCGAAACCCACTTTCTTCATGCCAGTAAGAATCCCTCATTTGCAAAACTGTTATGAGGATTAAATGAGATGATTGCAAAGCATCAAGCACAACGAATGGCATACAATCAGGCTCAATAAATACTAGTTTCTCTCTCTCCTTCCTTGGCCTACTTAGTTTGAGCAGAGCACATGTCTTGATTGTATATTCATCACAAATTCCTGGACCTCCAGCACATCGGATGTTCCAAGCATTCAGAGGTAATAAATTGGAGGGAACCCCCAGGGTTGTCAGGAGCCTGACTTCACAGCCCCTTAAGCAGACCACCTACTGTTGCCTAAAGCAGCCATCCCATGAAAAGAGTAGTTGCCAGACAAAGGGACAGGGGACAGGCCTCCATCTGCACCTCCACCCGCTTGCCGCACCGCACAGAGGGCAGCCAGGGTCCCCCAAGAGACACCAGGAGGAGTTTCCAGTGTTTCAGATGACAGATCAGCCCTTGCTCTGTGACCCAGATTAGACCCAACCCAGAGCCAGCTCATCCGCCTAAGTCACCAGCGAGTGATTCTAATTCACTCCCGGGAGGCTCCCGGGAGGCTCCAGGGAGCCCTTGGGCCAGGGCCGCATGCAGCCTGGCTGAGCTCTGCCGTGAGCCTTTGTGTGGCTCTGGGTTTCACATGTTCCACTAATACTTCACCGGCCTGTCAGCCTCGGCTCGTGCGTGGGAGCCAGGCTGCACACACAGCCCTCCCGTGTTTCCTGACAGCTGGGGGAGGGGGCGGAGAGGAGGAGGCAGGGGAAGACGCCAAAGGGCAGAAGGCAAACACACTCAGGACCCAGCACAGTGGTTCTCCGTGTGGCCCAGGCCAGCAGCAGCAGGGTCACCCGGAAGCTTGTTAAAATGCAGATTCTCAGGTCCTACCCAGACCTAACTAGACCAGAAACACGTGCTGGGGTCCAGCCATCGCGGTTTGCAGAGGCCTTCTGTGAATCTGATGCATGCTACAGTTGGAGAAGCACTGAGCTACTCAGGTAGACTTGAAGTTAAATGCAAAGAGAACAAACATGCAGGGAAGGACAGTGGTGACACAGGAGGAGTCCTCTGGGTTTGATCGGCAGGCCTTCGTTTGAGCTCAGTGACTGCAGACTGTGTGACCTTGGGCAGGTTGCTTAACTTTTCTGTTTCCTTGTGTGTGACCTGGAGGTAATCAGACAGATAGAGATGGCAAATGAGATACACTCTCCCTGGATGGCCTAGTAGTACCCACAAGCCTATCCTCTCGTCCACTACACCTGTATTCCTCCAGGGCAGGATATCTCCATCTCGGCACTGTTAATGTTTGAGTCTGATCACCTCTGTTGTCGTGGGGCTGTCCTACATATAGTAGGATGTTTAGCAGCATCCGTGGTCTCTACCCACGAGTAGTCTGTAGCTTCCCCCATGTGTAACAACCACCAATGTCTCTGGACATGGCCAAATGTCCCCTGCAGGGACAAAGTATGACTGGTGAGGACTGCTGCATTAGAGTGTTGGAGTTCGGCCTACGTAAAAAGCAAGAGCACCATATGCCGTTACTAACAGATACAACACGTACAAGTTTGTCGCCCACCACCTAGACATCTCACCTCAGACTTGTCTGGTGACCTGTCTCAGTTTTAGTTTCCTCATCTGCAGAATGGTCATTAGAACATCTATTTCACATCTATAAGATTAAAAAGTTATCACATGCAAATTACTCAACAAATCTGGATTTCTGTTGAAAACCTGATCTTGCTGTGCTTTTGCCTTGACTACTAAGGGGCAGGCAGAGGGACAGCTGAGATGAACTTCTGATGACCTCTCTTAAATTACAAGGTGAGAGACAGCCAGAGGCATGAAATAAAAGGCAGGCAGGCAAGGTCAGAGAGAAGGGCTGGGCCTTCCCCTTGCTGAGCTTGGTGTGACAAAACACCTTTCTCCTGGAGGACAGTGCCAGGCACATGACAGCCCACCTCCCCAGGTCCTGCTCTGAAGCCTGGGACTCAGTCCACACTGCGGTACCATTATGTCATTCGCACGAGCCTGGCAGAATGAGAGGCAGTGAAAGAAAAGGTGTGGCTAAGAGCTTGGGGTCTGATTCACACAGATCTGAATTCAAATCCCAGGTCTGCACATGGATCTGTGAACTTGGCCAAGTTACGCGTACGTGTGGCCTCTGAACCTCCACTGCCTTATAATAAAAATGAGAAGACAGAGAGTAAGCCACTTGTTAGGTCTCAGAGAAAAGTTGCATGAGCTTGTGTGTGTGCAGCTCTCAACACAGTGCCTGGAAGTTATCGTGACATTACTGTGTCAGAACCGCAGGGGGCCATGATCTTTGTGACATCATCACACGTGGCTCAGGACAAGCGTGTGCCATGAAACTGAGAACACTGTCTGGTAGCAAGGCTCACCAAAAAGATACGCTTCCAGGCAACAAGAAACCAAGTCAGCACTTCGCTCCCCTTGAAGGTCAGGCTGTACTTACAACAAGGACTAAATGAGGAAGTAAAACCAGCTTCAAAGGATACTTTCTTTAATATCGCTAAAGGGGTGTGTGCGCGCGCATACAGAGAGAGAACAAGAGAAACAGTCTTCTTCAACTTAATGCCAACCAGCTAGAACCTGTCACCTCAAGGAAGGAAAAACGTCTCTCCATGGTATCAGAGATCACTTACAACAGTACGGCTCGGGGCGCTGCGTACCCTGCTCGCTCTATCTCACAACCACCAACTGGGACAAGTACTACTACAGTCCCTATCTCATAGATGAAACAGCTGAGGCTTACAGGGTTAAGTGCACCTACGCCCTATCAAGCAGACAGAGAGCTGGACTGAATAACTCTCTTCCTAATTGTCACAGAGATTTTACAACCGATCTTTGTCATCTAATTCACCGTCTCATATTTTCCACAGTCAGAAGAATTATCTTCCTCTAAGCTCAAGTTACTCTGAGGCCTGATGGAAGGGGGTGAGAGGAGCTGGGTGGACGCCAGGGTCGTGGGCTGGATTTACAGTCTCCTCAAAACATCTTTATATGCAGGCCAGACGCAGCCCCAGGGAAAGGAAGTCACAGAGCTATAGCTTGGCGTTCCCCATCGGTGCCAGGGCGGGGCTCCTGGGCTGGATCATGCCTGAATGGCAGCTGGCAGACACCTGCTGACAACTCAGCCGTATCAAGCACCATCTGGGGAGTTGAGGGCCGCCTTTTGATTTTTGAAGGGTACCAAATTTCATGGGTTCACACACACTCTTCATTTTCTGATCTCACTTGGTCATAAGTGTGATGCCTCTGAAATCTGTCCATTTATTTTGGTTCTGCTTTGACTGGGCCACCAAACCCCTCTGGACTTCCCAGGTGACTCCTCAGACACAGGCGCACCGTGCCCTCCTCCTGAACTCTATAAATTCTAGATCGTGAGAATACAGCGAACCAGGCTCTGAAAAATCTCACCCAGCCTCTCCTCAGTGACTTCCTGAACCATCCCGCTAAAGTCTTGTTGGAAGACTTCTTAGACTGGGGGTCTCGCTGCCCTGACTAAATGCAAATGATGAATTTAAAAGGCCCCATCTAATTTGTCTTGATGATGTTTACACTTAAGTTCCTTACATCTCCTTCCTTTTCAGGGGAAAAAAAATCACCTCTCCTGTGGTATGAGTCCACCTAACTATTTGGGATGTACAGGTAGGAAGGTGTTTGGTTAAGGACAGAGTAGGGGGGTGGGGTGTGATCAGGTGACTGTTAGGATTGGCTTAGAATGCAAAGACTGGCTGGGAGTCACTTTTGCCATAAAACTTTCACTTCTTTTAAGTTCAGTCCAATAGGAAAATGCTTTGCCCCCGGTGAGAGGAAGAAGAAACCAAATAATAAACATACTTGCTAACTGGATTTGCAAATTTTGATTTCTAAGGCATCTCTGCATTGGCCCTTGCATTACAGTGCTTGCTGTGCAGGAGAAATTCAGATAGCAGAAATGAGGGATATGACTTGTATTAATCCCCAACCTAGCAAACCTCCACTTCTTGCTGGAACTGAACTTGTCTCCAAGGTTTTGAGCAGCAATTGGTCTTACCATTACCCCTTCTCTCAGACACATCTGCACGGCTGAGGTCCAGGTAACTGGGAATGAAACAAAGGCTGAAATCTTGCAGCCAGAAAACCTGTTTATTTTTATTTGAAGGTCTTAAAAATTGTATCTGGGAGGAAGTGTGGTCTAATTATTCAAATTCTGAGTGATCCCTAATATCCTGAGTTCTAGTCTCTTTGACTATTAGCAACTAATCATACAAGACCTTTGGTGATTTAATTTAAACTAAATATGGCCGAATTTTCCTGTTGTGTCAGTCCTAAGACCCCAGAATTAAAGCTGTTATCCATGTACAACAAAGCATCCGACATGGAGAATTTCACCCTGGGAAGGGATCCTGAATTTGGCCAAGAAAGAGAATCAGTCAGGTCGTATTGCCGTCAGGGAGGCAGCATTACCAGCCTTTATTTACTAATTGAAGTTTGTTTGCTAGACCAAAGCACTTAAAATATGGGGTCTATGAAGAAAACAAAATCATGTTAAATGGGGCACTTGGTGGAGATGCTTACTTCTTGGACCACTGGGTGATTGATTTGTTTTGAAGAGATCTGGAGAAATGGGGCAAAGATTGAAGGTGAGTGTGCAAATAGAGTAGCTAGGAATTCACAGAGCTTTTCTCCAATAAGGTAGTTAATTATAGTGCCTCTTCATGGATGGAGGAGTTGGGTTGCGATCATTTATTTAGGCTTCATTCACTTACTACTTTTCCTCTCACTCAACTAGGAGATGGAAAATAACTGTTCTCTAAGTAGAATGCTTTCGTGGCACAATACCCTCAGTATTTCCAGGGTACCTTCTGGTGTGTTCTACTCCAAGAATATGAGCTCCTGAAATGCTGATTGACCACAACTTGATAGTTTCCAGAGTGGAAGGCATTTATTTGTAGAAATTTCTTCCCAGCAGGACATGAGCAATTTATTGCTACCAACTTATAAGCATCGGGCCACTTATGCATCTACATGCATTACTACTCAACATGAAGTTTGCGCAGGCACAATTCTGTCAAAAGATGGGCCATGCCTTCTCGGGGAGCCTGGGGAGAGGGCCAGCACGTGCTACACCTGCGTGCTGCTGTACTTCCACAGCACACATGCCAGACATCGTCATCAACCACAGAACCCTTCCCAAGAAGACTCTTTCTCAACGAAGACTTCCAGCCCTACTACTAATTGGCTGAATTTGGCATAGGTCATATTTGCTTCCACAGCTTCAAGACACAGAGGTCACATAAATTTAAGATACCACTCTTGGGAGGAAGTAAGGCAAAGGAGACAGAGCATAAGCCCCCAGTCACACTGAACTGGTTTAAAATCCCAGCTCCATCACTCTGAGAGGCATGTGTGTGCAAGCAAGTGACTTTGCCTCTCTGGGTCTTGGTTTCGTTCTCTTAAACAAGACTCATATCATTCACCAACAGGATTACTGGCAGGATGAAAGAGGGAGGCAACACTGTGCCTAGAATTTGGTGTGTTGAACAAATGCTAATTCCCTCCCCCACCAGAAGTAATCATAAATGGAGTTTTGCATCTAACCTAGAACTCCAAATTTTTTCTCAGTAACCCCTACCAGTCTCCCCAATTGGTTCCTCAGTTCATGAGTGTACTGGATTCAGCAGATACAGTGCAAGAATAGAAATGCATGACTCTACGGGGAATTTTAGGGCACGGACATTAAAGAACTAAATACAGACTGAGAAGTGCCACACATTACATTTCACATATCAGCTTTGACCCTGTACAACCAAGAAGTGTTAACAATCCTACTGTGCCCAAGTTAGGCACAAAATAGATGGTTAAACCTTGAAACCACATACATATGCCACTAAGGGAAGGAAAGAAAAGCAATTAGAAGGGAGAACTGAGTAGATTCGCCATTTCCTGGGCCATTTCCAGGTCCTGTGACAGAGGCCCATTTGCCTCAGCAATTCAACTTGAGCATGCAGCCTCTCTGCTTCCTTCCTCTGGAATAAACAGAGCTCGCCCCTGGTCTCTGTGTCCAGGTTCTCAGGGCAAGCACCAGCTCCCACTGAATCTGCAAGTGCAAAGGGCAAAACTGGGGACTGCAGAGAGAGAGGAGGCTGCTACCGCCACCCCTTTACAAAGAGCAAACCCGCTGGTTTTGATGGGCAGACAGGAGCTGTGAATGTAATTACGCCCATTGCTGACATGAAACCCAAGAATGATCTGGCTGGAGCTTTTGTGAGAGATCAAAACTGCAGCGCGTAGCAGTGTTTACAGGTTTATAGATCTGCCTGGGGCATCCGACGCCCTTGACTATGATTTATTATTACAGGACAGAGATTATCTCAGACTATGCTGGAAATGGATCTTGGCTGAGTTATTTACTCACCGGATGCAATGTGTGAGACTTGATGGCCTTGTTTCTCAATTTGTCAGTTGTAAAGGGAGTCCCCAAGGCTCAATTTCAGACCCAGTATTGTTTACATAGTCCAGCAATAATACATCACATGTGGCAAAATAGTACAAATTCATTTTTATGCTGATGATATGGCTCATGCATAATAGCAGCTAATGTGCTTCTCTTTTTAGTTGCAATTGCAGCTACGTTTCCAAGGGCACAAAGGGCCTTTTGTGTTTTGAACCATAAGGAAGAGAAAGTCTATGACAGTTTTTAGAAGGGCGAATGAAGGGTTTGATCTGCCTCGGCTGCCATCTGTGATAGTCCCATTATAGCAGTTATGCTCATTATAATACCAGACCCTCTGAAAGTACCTGTCAGGATTTTCCATACTACTACTATTATTATTATTATTGTTATTATTATTATTATTTTGGAAGCTACAGAAAGTGGCTTCCCATTTTGCTGTTTGCATTTAGGTGATGGGAAAGGAATAATTTGAACAATGATTTCCATCTGGTACTTTATTCAAATGGCCTGCACCAACCATATGGAGACGGCATTCTAGCACCTATATTAGGTATCAAGGGATATGCTATGTTTAAAACAATCTCCATATAAATCAACTCACTCTGGGTCACAACGAATTGCCTGTACTCTGACTCTGAAGAATCTTGAGTGGGAAAACCACCACCATATTTTAAGGAACAGAAATGCCCTCAATGAGGCAAAAGCTATAGTTGGTTTCTGGATTGAGACACTGAGAATGCAGCTCCTGAGCATCTTTCTCAAGACAGAGCAGTGCCTTTTAAATAGGATTTCATGCTCTCTGACACTAACAAATTGGAAAGTAAGCCAAGAAAACAGCGACCTCCCCAGGAACTCGGTGTGTTTTAAACACACATTTACACAAAGGAAAAGGACAGAATCATGTCATACTCTTTCTTTCTGATACGCTCTAGTCCTGGAAGAGCCCCACACTGAAAGGAAGCGTGTAGCTGCTTGGTCACAGGCAATTTGGATTTGATTGTGTTTGCGTAAGCCATACATGCCACTCCCAAACCATAAAAATGAGGCCTGGATATCTCAAAGACTTGAAAATTCTGGAGTCGGTGTCTGGTTTGCCTACTCAAAGGAAGATTCCAAGGAAGCTTTACTGCAACCTGTGCCTCCAAGTAGGTGTCACAGCCAATTGTTAGAGAAGGCCAACAGAAAGAACTGGACTGCCAAGGCCTTTATTCTCATTTGCAGGAAGAGCTTCCATCTACTCATTTGGTTTATTTCCACAAACATTTATTGAGCATCTACTATATGCTGAGGAGAAAGAGCAATAGAAGCGAGAGTACAGACTTGGAATTTGATGGACCTGAGTTCAGCAAAAAGCTTTGCAACTTTCTGAATGGGTGCCCTTGGGCAAGTTATTTAACCCCTCTAAAGCCTGGCACATAGTAGGTGGTCAATGAAGATTTGTCAAAGAAATAAATGGCAATGTTCTTTTTTCCTTAATCTGTAAAATGTGTCTATCAGTGCTGATTGCTTGAGTTCCAGCTAATGGAGAGTCTACTGTACCAACGAAGGAGGCTGTGATACTGTGATTTAGAACAAGAAATATGTATTTTGTCTTCCACCCATCTGCAGCACAGAGCTCCCAGAAACATTGGAATTTCCTCAGTGATAACTGTGCCTTTCGTTATGCTAATGAGGTGACTTTTGGACCCCACCTAAGGACGGGGGCTGGTTGTGGGGAAAACCAACCATGTGATTAAAGGATTGCAACTCTCAGTGCCACCCCACCCCTCGCCCCCTGGGAGCTGGAGGTTGAATCAATCACCAATGACCAATGATTTAATCAATCACGCCAATCTAACAAAGCCTCTATTTAAAAAAAAGAGAAAGGGGGTTCAGAGAGGTTCCAGGTTGGTGACTACATGGAGGTGGGGTTGGTGGTTTGCTAGGAGGGGGCATGGAAATTTCCAGCAATTTCCCTGTACCTTGCCCTGTGCATCTCTTCCATCGGGCTGTTCCTATAATAAACGGGTGATCTAGTAAGTCAACTGTTTCTCTGAGCTCTGGGAGCCACTCTAGCAAAGTAATTGAACCCAAGGAAGGGGTTGGTGGCACCTCTCATCTATAAATGTTCGGTCGGAAGCACAGGTGACAGACACCCTGGACTTGTGATTGGCATCTGAAGCGAAGTTGGGGAAGGGAGAGTGATGTCCTACAGGAGTCACCCCTGAACTTGCAGAATCTGCCAGTGTCTCCAGGCAGATGGCATCAGCACTGAGGTGGATGGTAGGACAGCAGGTATCAGAGGTGTTAGGTTGGATGTGTGAAACACACCCCCCCACACACACATTGGAATTGGGGTCCGAATCCTCAGGGGCACAGGTAAGAAGGAAACCTGCCAGCAGGAATCCACCTACTGCCCCTGCGCAGTGCGAGAATCCAGGCACCGGGGCACCAGCTCTCAGAGAAGCCACCAGGTTTGCGGGAGTCACCAGGAACCGATGGTCCCCCCGAAGCAGTCCGCGCTAAGGCCCCGGGAAGTGGGCGCTCGTGCCTGCAGCCTCGTCTCGCCGGCCCTGAACTCCTGAACTCAAGGCCAAGGCCAGGTCCACTTTTCCATTCTTAGTTTTCATCTCACGAGCCTTTTATCTTAACATTTTACCTCTTCTTTTATGTTTTTAACCTTTCATTAGCTTCAAGTCTTCTATTTTTTATTTTAAATATCACCTATTTTATCTCAGGTACCATATCCTGTAAAGATTTTAGATTGATTTTTAATTGACGTTCTATTCCTCTTCCTTTATTAGTTCTCACCTTGCTGGGAATGTTTTGGTTTCATTCTCCTTGCAACTTTCTAGTCTCCTTTATTTTAAAAGAATTTTTTCCTTTCATTTCTTTCTCATTTTTTCCCTCTTTCTCCTCCCCTTCTTTGCCTTCCTCTTCTTCTATTTGACCCTGTAGGGTTTTTTGTTGGTTGGTTTGTTTTAATGTCCAGGAAGACAAATGCTGAAGGAAACGTGGTAAGAAGCTGTGTCCTCAGGTAACTGCAGTCTCTACCCCAGCCTTTCCGCCACCGTCACACAGAACCAGAAGTCCCCACCCCTGCCTGCAACGGGGAGGGGGACGGGGAGGGGGACGGGGAGGGAGAACGGAGGCCCTGACGGTCACTAAATCAGTTCTCAATGAGGTACGTGTAAGAGTACTTCAGGGAACCATCAGCAACGCGGATTTCACAGGCACACCCCGAGCCTGGGACCCGGGAGGTCTGGGATGGGTCCAGGAGTCAGCATGTTCGCCGAGGCCTCCAGGATATTCTGATTTAGGTGGTCTCTGGGCTCCACTTTGAGAAACACCGGCTTAGCCCACATGGACGCGATCTTTGCACGTGCTCCTCCCTTCAGAGCCCTCGTGGATTCCCTTCGCAGCCTCCTGCTGAGGGACCCTCTCCCCTCCATAATGGCCTTCGCCCACCTTGTGCAGCTCTGGCCAGTGCAAAGTAGACGCTTCTAGCCTTTTCTAAGACACCTTCAGCCTGGCAACTAGGACGCTCAGAGCCGGTGCCCTCCAGCCCCCTGCGAGTTTGCTCCACGCGCCTGTTTGAGTACCGACCTCATCCTTGGCTCCTCCTTATTTTCCCTTTGTCATATTTTCAGTCAGTTCAAATTGGGTTGCCCCTTGTCTGGCAGGCACGTATGCAAAGCAGGGTGTAAATAAATAAGTAGGGTCATCGACAGGTTGGTTGTGACTCATAGCAGTTGGTGCCACCCCCCGCCTTCGCCCTGACATTGAGCTAATGTGGCACCTCCTAGAATTGCTCACATCGCGCCGACACTGAAAATGACAACGTTGGTATGATTCACTGAGGTCAAAGGAGGAGATGCTCAGAGGGGGAGGGGCTGCCCACCCTGTCCCATTCCCCGAGGCCTGAGAAAACCTTGTCTCGGAATACCTGTCACCCGTGGGTGGCACACAGGTGGAGAGGCACTAGGGTAGTGGGGGAAGAACACATCATACAGAAGTAAGGCTAATAGAAGCAAAATAAAACGCCTCCTAGGCTTGTGCCTACTCCAAAAGGCAGGCTTTTGTCTTCCCTTAGAGAAATGTGTCTTCTTCAGATGAACTGTCGGTAAATGAGAGCCACCCCCAGCATGAAAACAGCGTTCGGAGAGCCACCCCGCTCAGTCAGCCTGAAGTGGGTTCCTTCCCCTTTCCTGAGCTTCTTGGACAGTATCCAAGGGTGGCATCTTCCAGCCAAGGGGATCACCGATTCTTTGGCTCTTCGTCTCCTGGGCATCCCTTTCTCTTGGCCCCACAAACTCTGCCTGCCTTAGTTTCTCCTTCCACTATCCCACCCAGACTAACATCAGAATAGGATTCAGACCCCTAACCCCAATGTTTTTTCTCTGTCATGGTGGCGGAGGTAACTGAGGTGTGCACCACGCATGCTTCATTTTTCTGGGCACACAGCTAAGCCACCTTCCCCAGCCCACGTGCATCTAGGAGGGGCACAGACCCGCACCTCACCCACGGGGCAGGAGCGGAATCAGCTGTGGCACAGTCGGGTCCAGGGAGGGAAGAGTGTGTCTTCTCTCTTTCTTCTTCCCTCATCTACAGCTGGATCATACCAGGGGACCCCAAAGTCCCACTCTGAAGGTGACAAAGCCACAGAAGGGGAGGAGCAGGAATCCCTGAATGACTGCATGGAGCAGAGCAGCCCTCCCCGACCCCAAACTGGGTAGACTGTGACACGGGGGAGAAATCAGCATTTAGAGTTTAAGGTCACCGAGAGACAGGGAGGTGTTTGTTACAGCAGCTAGCAGATGCTAATTCCTGCATCCTTTTTTTTTTTTTTTTTTTTTTTTTTTTGCTGTTTCCAAAGAAAACTGAAAACAGGCCTTACAGCTTTTTCAAAACTTATTACTAATCACCAGATTTTTTTTATGGCACAGAAGTTTTGGAATTATGAAATTCTTGTAACTGTGTTGCCCACACAGTAGAACACTAGTCTTCCAGGAAGTCCGTAATGAAATGTGGGGAAAGAGGTGCGCTGGCTCACTAATGTTAGGGAGCACAGAACGCGGAGACACAGGCTCCCCCCGGGCGGGACTCCTCAGAGCCCCTGACGTGGAGCTGTGTCGTGACTGTCCCTCGGGGGCTCTGCTGAGCAGATTCGTCTCAGCCCGAAAGACTGACGATCAAATCAGAACAGAACAAGAACCGGTTCCTTTCCGCCGCGCCCCTGAGTACTTTCAGACGACGAAATTCCAGGAAGAAGTCCCACTGGAACTCTGCGAAGGTCCAGAGCTCCCCCCAAAAACTGGCCTGACTCCTTACCGCCCAGAAGAGGAGCCAGCCCAGAGTTCACGGGCCACCATCTGCCTCATTGGGACACGTCACACCCACCAGAGCTTCGGCAGTGCCACCTCCCCCAGCGACAGCGCCGGGACCCCCACTGCTGAGCTCCTGCTGCCTGGAGAAATCATGGCCTCCTTCCAGGGACGTAACAGAAAAGACAACGTGTGCTTATCAGCGTCGGCAGTTGAATAGCTGGTCTGGTACAACTAAAGGGAGGGATGGTGAGGGACACACCGTGTATGACGGACGGGAAAGAGCAAGGAAGGACCCAGAATGGAGGCAACCCAACCAGCAAGGCAGACATTCGGCGCGTGCTTAATGCCAGCCCAGGTGGGCAGGAGGCGTTGCTGTCCGAGTGCCTCGGAAGCCCACTCGCAGCCAGCTGCCTCCCAGCCTCCCAGCAAGTCAAGTTCAGGTTTGCATAGATTTCTAAGGGGAGACTGTCTGAACTGGTTTTGAATCACAGCCAACCGAGGGCTGTAATGCTACAGTCTTCACGCCTCAACACCACCTCAAAGCCGTTTCCTGGCCTCTGCCCGGAACCCCCAGATTCCCATCCCAAAGAGAAATGCAGGGCACAGACCTCAGCCAACCAGATGGCCAGTGGGGTACTTTGAAGGCACGCTCCATGCGCATTTCCAGTTTCCACTGCATTGGGAAGGCTGCCACTCATCACCCGCAGATGTCTCGGTCAGCTCCAGGCCAGGAAGAACCAGTGTCACCCCCGGAAAAGACGGCTCACTAATAACCCTCACACGCTGGTGGGGTGGCAGATACCAGCGGACGCCATAGAAGTCCTCCAGCACTCAGGGTCCTGGCCTGTTTCCTCCCACGGACTTGAGTCCTTGTCTGTCTAGTCCTAGCCCTGATCGCTTGGCTCTGTCATCCAGATGTCATACCTGATGGCGGCGACACAGAAAGACACTGACTTCGCCCCATCTCATGGACAGACTTTATCCCTGCCCTAAGCCTCGGCCAGCAGGGGAGATAAATGCCCGGCCTGGCACTGCCCCCTGCCTCTGCGGGCACCGACGCCCAGGCGTTGCCCCTTCTCCGGTCAAACTGCCTCTTGGTCACAGGCCCAGCCCTCTGCTGATGGCAAAGCGGGCCTGGAGCTGCTGCTGGCTCCACAGACAGACGCAGGAGCTCTGCCTTCCTCCCATGCTTTGCCGGCGGAACCAGACGTACTGCAGCTCAAGACGTACCTGCCCAACAGCACAAACGGGACGAGGCACGTACAGTTATGCAGTGCCCGACCGTCTTGTGCTCACCTTTTGCTTCCTCACTGTAGCTCCTAAGTGTGTTTCGTTGCTTCCCAGCATCATGGCCCCCTTGGCACTTTGCAGTTCCCAGGTCCCTCGTCGGGTATTTTGATATCGAGTCGAAGGCGAGAGCCCAGGAATCTGCAATCTGAGCCCATGAGAGCCTGCTGCACGTGCAGTCTGGAGAACGCCGCTCTGGGGGTGCCATTTCCAGCAGCCTGTCCTCCCCCGCACTGCACCTCCTGCTCCCCAAGGCCACCCACGACACTCGACTCCACACCTCCACCAAACCCTCCAGCCCGCTCCAGTCCCACCCGTCCTGCCAGGACACTGCTCCATCGCACACGTACTCCAGCCTCGCGAGCTGCCCACTGCCATGCCCACCTGCTCCCCCATCAGTGAGCACCCGCGGAGCACCCCCAGCCCTTCAAATGAGAAAGAGGGGCAGGTTCCTCTTTACTTCGGCCCCGAAGCGGCTCGGCCTGCGGTTGGCACCTGTCCCCCTCCTTCCACTAAGCCTCCCGATCAGCCTTCTGCCCACACCGCTCTACGGACCCAACTGTGCGGAGTTTGTCCTGAAAACCACAACCCATCACACCCACAGGGACCGTCACAGCCCGTAAAACACTTCCGCGCACATTCTGTCATTGAACTTGAGGACCTTGTAGAAGAGCATGTCACAGACCGCCTGGACTACTAGAACACCTTCCCAATTTTCGCCCCATCTATTGGGCCCCGCCTGGTTATTTACTTGGCACTCTCCGTAAAATGGCTCACGTATTTTAACTTAATTTGAAAGAAACATGTATATAATCCTTACAGCGGAGAAGCACTATCATTTGTCATAAAGAAGAGGGAGCAGGCCAAGGAAACGCACTGAAAACAAGGTAATGCTATTGAGGTTTAAAGTCACCGTGACTCTGGACGGCGGGCCTGCAGTCAAAGGCAGACGCCTGAGGCCCTGGACGAAGTCGGCCCTTGTCCGCGTACGCCACGGCTCCCACCAAAGCGAAGGAGAGCTCAGCCCCACTGAGCTTCCCCACATCTTCCCGGGTTCACAGAGGCCTGGCTCACTCGCAAAGGGTCAACATGGACCTTGTCCCACCCCAAATGTTAGGCCTTTGCCAGGACCTAAGCCTACACACTGCTGTCCAACCACTGTCCCGCCCGTGGTTGTGCCACACCAGTTCTCCCGTGAGGATTTCAGCAGAGCCCAGGGCCTTACTCCTATCTTGCTGCCCACAGATTTTTGTCACAGTCCACACAAGGGACAAAGAGCTTGTGTGGGGACCTCTTCAGGTGGCCACGTTTCCAGCATTCCCTCTGCAATTCTAGCAAGATACTGCCAAGACTTGGAGACCAAAGTCCATGCACAACTCGTTTAAAAATGAGATCACACCCGTTAGAATGGCTATCAGCAACAACAAGGCAAACAAGACAGAAAGAACACAAGTGTTGGCGTGGCCGTGGAGAAATCCAAGTGCTGGTGCAGTACTGTGGGGAATATGAAGTGGTGTAGCTGCTGTGGAAACCAGGGTGGTGTTTCCTTAAAACAAACGTGAAGCCCGGATTGCCATTGGGTCCGTCGATTCCATTACTGGGTATTTCAAACGAATTGAAAGTGGGTCCTGGAGCTGATTGCAGGCCCCTGTTCACGGCAGCGTCATTCACGACAGTCAAAGGGTGGCAACCACCCTAATGTCCACGGACAGGTGAATGGACTATTATTATTAATGGTTAGGCTTAATAAGGGATGAAACTCAGACACGTGCCACGATGTGGAGACCCTCAAAGACACTTTGCTGAGTGACACGAGCCAGGCACAAGAGACACCCGGAGTAGTGGAATCCACGCAGACACAAAGCAGAAGGGCGGTGCCCAGGGGCTGGGCGAGGCAGGAGTGCCAACCTGGTGTCCAAGGACGGAGTTTCAGGCCAGAACCATGAGAAAGTGCCGGACACGGACAGGGGTGGTGGCTGCCTAACAACGTGAATGTACTCGAGGCCACTGGTTTTTACACTTAAAGATGGTTAAAACGGTGCATTTCATGTTGTACCTATTTCACCACCATTTTGAAAAATGAAGTCACCAGTTGCCTGTTAGAAACGTGTTAAAGTCTCACTAGTAACAAACCGAGACTTCGTACGTGACCGACAGGGCTGAGACGGAGCTGGAAGGCAGGTAACTTCCTCACTACGCGATTCGATATCCTCAGGTCCCCGTGCAGCACCCCCCAAGGCGGCGCCATCTGTGCACCAAGTTCTGGGAAGCGTCTCCGATCCCGCAGACTCACCGCAGAGACGAGGACCCTGAAGCCCGGCCCCCCCAGACAGAAGACGTGAGGTGTGCCAAGGCCACACGTGGAGGTGGCCTGACACGGGTTCTTCCATCCACCCGGCGTTCGCCTCCGCACCCCACTTCCTTCTTCTTTGTCCAAGACAGTGGACCCGACTTGTTCTCCTTCTACCCATTTTTTTTTTTTGTTTTTCGTGATTTTTGTAAATTTATGGGCTCATTTTTTTTAGAGAAGTTTTTTTTAGGTTTACAGAAAAATCGAGCAGAAAGTACAGAGGATTTCCAAGTACCCGCCCCCGCAGTTTTCTCTAGCGTTGCCATCTCGAACGTGTGTGGCACAGTGTCACCACGGGCCAGCTACCATCAGCACGACGTGATTAGCCAAGTCCGCGGCGCACGCGAGAGCTCGCTCCGTCTCACCCCGCCCGTCCGTTTGGAAAAATACAGAGGACGTGTACAGAATTACCCAGCCCCGTCTCGCTGCCCCCAAAACACCCCGTTTGTTTCTCTTTTCTCACCCAAGTTGAGAGATACCCCCGAGTTCTGATCCGAACTTGGTTTTGTTGTTTTTCTTTTTCCTCGCTCTAGTCTCCCCGATAGCAGATCATTTCCTTCCTCACATTTTTGGGGACCCCTCCCACCCTGACGACTCTCCGAGCTAAGCCCCTGCACACACTCACGTGGAGAGCAGCAGCAAGCCCACTGTGGACTCTGCCCCCAGCGCCTGACCACCGATTTCTCTTCATGACAAGCCATCCCCTGAGCCACCTCATCACCCTGGAATCAACTTTGACTCTTCCCTCCTTATCCTTTGAGGCAGAGGCCTTAAAGGGAGGGGGGAGGGCACCCTGTGACAGGCTGGAGTCATGTTCGCGATGAGCTTAGACTCTCTGGCTACAGGAATCTGTCTTCAAGTCCCCTGACCCATGCAAGGTGAATGGCAAAAACAATGACCTGGTGAGCCAGCAGCCATTTCCACAGAAGTGCTTCTTTGTAGGCAACCAGCACAGACCTCTCCCTCTTTTCTCACATCAAATGGGACTTCCCTCCCCCCCATCTCTGCCTTTGATGTCTCCCTTCTCTGACCCAGGTCTTGGTATCAGTGGGAAAGTCAGTCAGAATAAGACTAGATTTCTGGACCACCGATAGCATGATTGAGCCTCTTCTCCGAGGTCAAGCTCAAAGCATTCATTAAAGGTTTCTTTTAGATAGAAACTCATCAGTTGACTGCAAATGCACTGCACAAGGCTAAGTGTGACCCCGTGTTTGCCCCCAAGTGCTTCACTGGAGATGTGAGAAGCCAATGTAAGTAATGAAAACTCCGTGTGGCGGTGCGGTGACGGAAATCCCACAAGCTCAGAGGAAGAGGAAGGGTACAGTGGTTAGGGCCGTGTCCGGGTGCAGGGAACACGAAACTGGCAACGGCGACGTGACCGCACAGGGCTCCCGCTTCCCAAGGAACAAGGACAGCGGCGTTAGGCTGCGCGGGGCGGGGACAGAAGCTCCAGGAAGCTGTCGGGAACCGAACTGCTTTATCATGTCCCTCTGCCATCTCCTAGGTGTGGCTTTCATCTCTGTGCATGCAAGATGACCTCTTGTACATCCAGACATCAAACATGACTTTGGGACAGAAAAAAAAAGGTGACGGTCAAGATGAAAAGGTATGTGTCCCTTTTAACCAGGAAAATGAGGGCTTTCCTGAGCGCTCCGCCCGGCAGACTTTCTCTCTCTTGTTAGACTGGTGCCATGGCGCCTCCTGGGAGTTTAAGCGTGTGAAGTAGGTGCATCGCTGCACGGAGCAAAATCGGAGGTCGGGAAGGAAGGGAGGTCGGGGACAAGCCAGCCACCATGCTGGGGACACTCCATCAGCTCTCTGAAGGGGCCATGTGTCCAGCTATTAGACCACTGGGCCCCTCTTCCTGTGCACTCGCTGGGTTATCGACACCGCAGCCCTTTTATTGGGGACCAACTCTGTCCCTTCTGTGAGCCTACCGGGGTCACACGTGGGAAACAACGTGGGTAAAACGTAACCTGGGCCACATCCACCTGGTCATGAGCGGGGTTTATCGAGGAAGCAACGACGAGGCAGTGGAAGGCGCTGGCGCTGGCGGGCGCAGGCCGGCCACACGCACGTTCGCGTCACGGCGCGCCCCCTCGAGCCGGCCGCGGCTCCCTGACCACGCCGTCGCCTCTCCCGCACCGCGCGGGAGCCCCACCTTTCAGACCACGGCACCACAAAAGCAGCGCCAACCAAGCAGAGAGGCTTTGGGGGCCACGGAAGTTGTCGCGAGTCCCCACGGGCTCCGATGACGTGACGTGCAACCCTCGCGGTGGCCTCCGGTAAGGGCCAACCGGGTGCTCCAAGGACACAGTGGGCACCACTGACTGAAGGAATTATTTATCACCTGCCGCGTACAGGGCTGCAGGAGGGGGGCGAGCTGGAAAACTCCGGGTCCCCCACGGTTCAAGGAGCACGGTGCCCAAATATTATTCTGCTCAGGGCCTTCACCGCCCTTCTCAGCAGCCCTCCGGTTCCGGCTGTGGGGCGTCGCCATGCCCTGTGGGAGGAAGCGCCTGCCAGTCCTCTCAAGTGACACGGGACCCCGCCAAGGAGCACAGCAATCTAGCCAGGAGCAGCCCCCTCGGCACCGGGAGACGCACAAGCACCCTGGGGCCGGGCCCGCGCTCTGCCCTGTAACGTAAGCACTCTGCACAGGGGCAGAGGTCGAGGAGGCCCGGCGGCGGACCCCCCAGCCCCCCGCACTGCTGTTGCAGCCCCCGTTCTTCCTCCTGCCGACCGCTCAGCGATAAACCCGCTGGCGCTCGGCTTCTAGGCAAACAATCCCCGTCTCTCTGCCGCCACTTATCTTCCCGGCAGTCAGAGGGAAACTATATATAGTGTCTCTCCGGCGTCTGATCCCTTTTTTTCCTTTGACACAAGGGAGACGTCTAGGTTTTATGTTGGGTAGGGCAGAGCGTAACGAATGGCTCTGCACCTCAGCGGTCAGGCGGGTGACGCATGGCTGGCGGGAGAAAGAAAAGGCGGAGGAGAGGGCGATCAGGGCTGGGGACACGGCCCGGACATGGCCCCCGAGCTGAGCCGCGGCGCACCAACTCAGATGCGACAGGAGCAGGGTCGGTGTCAGCAAGCAAAACAGTACCAGTGCCGCCGGAGGACGGTGGTTACCAAACGCCCAGCCCTCCTCCACAGCTGGGGCCCCGGAAACTGCGGGGGACTCTGGGCCGCCTTTCATGCATCAAGCATCCTCGCAGCATCTCACTGCACTCACGCGTCCTGTCCCATCAGGCAGGCAGAGACGAGCATTTTTCTCATTTTTAGATGAGAAAAGAGATGCACTACATTGATTTGTCAAAGGTCATTGCAGTGGTTAAGTGGTAGCGCAGGGGACAGGGTGCACAGTTTTACAGAGTTTAATTCACTGTTTTTCTCATTCACTGTATTGTAGCTTTATCCATCTTAGGCTAACTCAGCTGTACCCCCAGTCAGTTCTCTTTCTCACACTCACACCCCCAACTACAAGTGCTCAAGCAAGAGGAAACCTGAAAAAGTGATAGAAATTTCTCTCTGTGGCGACATTTGCAATATTCTCTATCCACCACAAAGATGCAGATGATCAGCTGGGAACTGCCAAGAAAACATCCTTAGTACGTCAAAAAGAAAGCTAAAATCAGTCAGAAACGAGCACAAGAATCCTTTACTTAAGAGACTATTTTCTGCCCTCCACTTTTGGAGAGAAATGTCGAGTCCCCAGGAAGCAAGCAGACGAAGAAGGATGTCTGAGCTCACTCAGCTCAGTTCCCAACTGCATCTCCAGTCCTCCGTCCTAGGAGCGGAAGGCAAGTGTCCCGCTCGCTGGCCTTCGTCTCCTAACACAGAGGGGGAAATACGCAGTGTGTGCAAAACAGCCAAGAGAACTGAAAACTAAAAGCAATTTTGCTTATGACAAATTAGAAGAAACAAACTCCCCATTTCCCAAGAATTCCAGATGCTTCTGTACAGGATTTTAAGAGGCTTTTAAAATACTTCCCAGAACAAAATGCAAAAATTGCTCACTGCACGAAACACCTGCCTATTACTTTCAAGTGAGTTTCTCAGGAACTAGACCCGCTCGTTAGCCCAAACTCCAAATCAAACTCTCCTATCAGAACGTTCTCCCCGCCTCCAGTCCTGGCACTGTTTGGTTCTACGAGGATGTCTTTAATGGCACCACTTCTCAAACAAGAATCGGGCTGAGAAGACTGTGTGATTTAGGTCCAGGAAAGAGGGGGTTCAGGCAAACTGTGAGGGCAAATTCTAGACATATGATGGAAGCATGTGTCAGATGGAAGGCAGAGCCCCACATGGCTCAGGAGAAAGGAAAGCTATTTTGACCCAAAACAGGGAGACAGAACAGGGGCCCAGACAGGAAGACCTTGGTCCCCATGACAGAGAGAAGCTGGGATGTGCAGTTGGCCCCCAGAGCAGAGGACACAGGCCCTGCTCTGTCCTGGAAGAACCCCCCATCTCGGGGAGCAGACGAGCAGGCGTGCGTGAACAAGACCTATGGGGCCCCGGAGCTGTGGTGACTGAGTCTGCCTGACAGTGTGGTTCAGTAAGGTTTCACACTGAAGGGGACACCGGAATGGAGACTTGAAGGATTTTTCTAGATAGAGAACAGTTACGGACGAGCATGACCAAAATTAAAGGGACTGTAGTGGGTTGAAGGGTGATCCCCTCTTCCGCAAATAAACCCACATCCCCAGAACCCGTGAATGTGGCCTCATTCAGAAAAGATGAAATCAAGTTAAGATCTCTAGATGAGAACATTCTGGACAATCTGGGTGGGCCCTAAGTCCAAGGACAAGCGTCACGTCACACAGGGGACAGACACAGAGCAACAAGGAGACAGAAGCAGAGACGGAAGTTCCGGAGCCACAGCCAAGATACACCCAGGACCACCAGCAGCCGTAAGGGGCTAAGAGGAGAGGCTCTCTCCTAAGGGCCTCTGAAGCGGGTGTGGCCTGGCTGGCACTGTGATTTTGAACTTCTCCAAACCCGTGAAAAAACAAAGGTCTGTTGTTTTAGGCCCCCAAGTTTGTCCTTTTGTCCCAGCAGCCACAGGAACCCGACACAGAGGTACGAAAGGCCAGTCCTGGGACTGCTTGTGCCAAGGCCCGTCCCTCACACCTGTCCTGCTGTGCTCTCTGGGGCAGCAAGCTGAGCCCTGCAGACTGGGGTTCCCAGATTCCTGTGGTGTCCAGCTGGGCTCAGGCAACAGGAGGCTCTGGACAGGGGACTGAGGGTGACAGGTGGGGAGCAGTCGGGGTACATCTTCCCTCCCCTCTCAGCCTCCAGGGGCATCCCCAGAGGCAGCTGGGTCTCCTCTGTGGCTCTCCCTCTCATTAAGTAGGATCACTGAGACCCCAGGTTCCCCTGGGTGACCCCAGCCCACTGTTCTAACTAAAAGTCACAGTAGTTTCTAGAAATAATGAGTCCAGTGTGATCAGAGCACAGGCCTGTGGGGCAGTGGGGCCGGGGGAGGAGCCTGGAGCTGATAGGCTGATGCCGGGCTGGGAGGGGCTAGTCCACAAACACAGGAAGCCATCGGGCCACCAGCCTCGGGGCTCCGGGGCTCCTCTAACAAAGCAAAACCTCAACAGGAGTCACAAGCTCTTCTCCCTGACCCGACACTCACTGGTGCCCGGCGTGGTCACATGCCAGCTCCTGACATTTCCTGGCAGGGGACTGTGCTGTAGTCTTCTAGGGTGGCCAGCACAAAGCACCAGAGACTGGAAACAGGAAATGGTTTTCTCGCAGATCTGGAGGCTGGAAGCCGGAGATGTGGGCGTGGGCAGGGTCGGTTTCTTGTGAGGCCTCGCTCCTTGGCTTGTAGATGGGGGTCATCTCCACGTGGTCTCCCTCCATACCTTTCTGTGTCCAAATTATCCTTCTAAAGAGGACACTGGTCAGATTGGATTAGGACCCACACTGATGACCTCACTGCCTCTTTAAAGGCCCTTTCTCCATGTGGGTTTGGGGGGAACACAAGTGAGTCCATAACAAAGACCTAACTGTCCATGGCAGACTAAGAAAGAGTGGGGGGTCACAGCATGCCCAGGGGGAGTCAGATGTCACCAGGAGGACACACAGGTGCCAGGCAGACTCAGGGGTACCTGGTAGGAATTGTAAGGTACTGGACAGGAGCCAACAGCCCTGCCCAGCAGGAGAGGCCAAAGCAAGAGAAAGGGAAGGAAACAGAAGATGCCCGGTGGGAGCCAGGCCCATGAACATCTGCCCGGGCCTCTGAGAGCACCTGAGAAACCCACCAAGGACTTCCAGGAAGCATGAGTTCAGGTTCTCAGTGTTGGTAAGGACAGAGCTGGCGAAAAGAAAGTCTTGCAATATTAATGCAGTTCCGTTTGTATCCAGAGGTTGATGAAACCTAGAAGGTAAAATCTGCACATTTGGGGAGGAATTCAGTTCTGCCTTTGGCCCCACCCTCCCTATGACAACACAGACAGACAGACAGATCGTGGCTGGTCTGCTTTACGTAGCATCCCCATAGAGAGAAAAACGTGAAATCCGGGCCCGCAAACAGTGGTTGCAAGGAAAGGAAAAGCAGACGGAGGTGGGGCAGCGGGGACTGGACCGGAGGGTGGGGCTCCGTCCAACGGGAGCACCGATTTCTGTGTGTGTTCTGGCCGCAGACAGACGTACACAGCTCTAGGACCGTGAGCCGATGTCCAAGGGAGCCATATACACGCGCTTTTGCAGATGGGATGCAATTTATTAATATGAGACTCTGTGGGGTGCATAGCAATAAATTGTAATTCGTGAAATTTATAAACTGAGATAGCACTAGTGAGGGCCCTGTGAATTGTAATTCTCTCGACCTGACAAATGAACCACTCCGAGCAGCAACAGCTTCAGCAGGGTGAGGGAAATAAATCAGCCGGCTGAACTGTGGCAAGCAAGCAGTTTTATTGGTGTGCGGATCTGGAGCAACGTTGATTAAGTCAGATCTGGAATCCCCCACGGTTGTTTTACAAGCTGCTTTATCCCACAGACCCCCCAGGCCTCCCTGCATGACCACAAGCTCCCAGGAAAAACGGGAAGTGACTTAGGCCATGCTTGGGGTAGGAAACAAAAACATATATTTTTATGGTCCTGGGAAAAGGTAAGTCTGACCCCTCAAGGAGCCCTCTGTGTTCCCGAGGTCTGCGTTAGGGGCAAGCTTCATGGGAGGTTCCCCCCACATTGATAACCTCTCAGCCTCCAGAGAGCACGAACCAGAAAACACCTTCAGCGCGTCGGCCCTCGTTTGGAGAGTAAATTTAGAATAAGGAGGACTCGTCGGAGGCGAGCGTTTGAACTCACACCGCGTGGATTTACTCGGCAGGAGTAGAAAAAAGGAATGTGGTGGGCAACCTTTAAACCATACACACTCGAATAACTGCTTTTCATTATATTTGTGTCCTAAGAGAACCCACTTGCTATCAAATAACTAACCTGTTAATAATAACACGCTGGTCTGGTCATGCAACACAGGCTCCCTGAAGACCACATTCTAGGAAACGGCGTTGGTTTTAGCAAACAGTCCCAGTTATTCTCAACTGCAGCCTTCCAATTCAGAATGTCATGTATTTAAGTATTGTCTGCTCTCCAGTTGATCCCAGGTACCAGATAGGAACTATTTAATTCCGGAGTTTATATGCAAAAAAACATCAGGAGAGAAGCAGCAGCCCCCGAGACGGGAGGGGTAGAGACACTAACATTGGTCAGCCATCTGTGTGCCAGACACTATGCTCGGTGCCTCACAGCTTTCGAGAAGCTACTATCACCTCCTTTTAGAGAGAAAATCAAGACTCAGAGAGGTTCATTAGCTGGTCAGAGTCACACAGCAACAACTGAGAAGTAAACTGACAACTAAGTTCATGCCCCTGCCTTTCAAAACTGACAGCCCTAGAATCTTCCATTGGGAAGCGTGCTCTCCGTGTCACCCAGCCGTTCTCGCTGCCTGCAGACACCGACTTCTCGGCCTGGATCACTGCCTCCCTTGATTTTTTGTTCCGTTCTGTTTTGTTTTACTTTTATTAGCATTTATTTGAATTTACTCCCGGGCCGTAAGTTTCTGCTGTTTCTTCAGTTTCTTCTGAGATACCTTTTTCTTCCATGCAGCCTTCTCTTCTGGTTTAGGAACGACCTGCTCCTTTCCAGTGAGGGTCACCTCAGTGTGGCGGGGGGCGTGCATGTGGGGGGTGAATGCGCCCACGATCTCGGGAAGTCCTGAGCCACACCCTGGGGGCTCTGGTCACCTGGGCGTGCTCGATGACCCGAGAGTCTGCATCTAAACCCTGCAGCTCAGCATGACTCTCCGTGTTTTCACGCATGTGCAGTAAAAACTCTGCATTCTTTTTGGGTCACCGGCCCTGCGTCCAGCCCCACTGTCTGGCCTGGGCACCCCTACCACCTCCACCCCTGCAACATCGTAATGGCACACAGTGTGTCTGTAACGTGACGTCCTTTAGGTACTCGGTGGCTTTTCGGACATGCATACCCTTGATGGACTGGGCAGTTTCCCGAGTGTCCTTAAAATGAACACAAAGATTGCAGTGTCTCAATTTACGTGGTTTTGTGGGGTTCCCTGGGTCAAGGGAATAGCGAACCATTTTCAGAGGTCACCTCAGCCCACTCACACGAAGAGCTGTCTCCCATGCTCTTAAGCACCCCTGCCTTGGAGCGGGAGGCACCAGAACCTCGGCCTGTCCCCCCGCACACAGGGCTGCCGCGCCTGAGCAGAGTGCAGGCCGACGAGCAGTCCCGCGACCCCACGTGGAGCACAGCCCTGGGAGTCCCCCCTCTCGGGAGCCGGCTGCCCTGAGACTGCAAAAAGCAGGTCAGTGAAGTGCCGCAGGGCAGACCCCAACAATTTGTTGCAGCTGTAGGAAATTTCCAGAATGTCTTTCCCAGAAGCTCTGGCTCCACCAGGAGCAGCAGCAGTCCTGGTGCTAGCCTGCCTGCCCCAGGGGCCGGGCGGAGAATCAGCCACCGCAGTGAAGCCTGACTTCAAAGCCACAGCCCCGGGGGAGGTCCAGTTCCGGAACACGGTGCCGGTGCCGGTGCCGGGCGGGTCACCACCGAGACTCCTGCTCCCCGGGGCGGAGCCAGTGGCTCAGGCCCGCTTGGGCATTCTTGCTCTGGCCAAAAGGCCTATCCCGTCTCACTCTCCAGCTCACACCCCGACTTGCTGGGGACCCTAAGCGAGTGTTCGCGCATCACCCCAGGGGGCTCCTTGTCCAACACGGCTGCTGTCGCATTACCCCCAGCCCCGAAATCTCTCCTGCTTCCTTTCGGCCTGGAGCAGGGCTTGAACGAAGATCCACGTGGCCTGGGGTGCCCGTGTGAAGCACAGGCTGTGACTTTGCAGGTCGGGGTGGGCCCTGGGATTCTGTGTTTCTAGCAAGTCCTTGGGGACTGCTGGAACTTGGGCCACACTCTGAGTGCCAACAACCAGTAAGATACATCCCAGATTGCTAAGCTGGTGTTGAAAACTCTGGGCTGCCTCCCCCAGATTGTTTTTCTGACCTCTTTTATCTCCTTCCCACCCTGCTGGGTTCCCAGCAGCCGGGATCCAGCCCTCAGGGACACCCAGCTCAGTCACCAACGGGTTGGGTGCCTGCCACTTTCTGTGCACCCTTCTGTGCACCCTTCTCTCTGCCAGTGCTCGCCTTTCCATAAAGACCAGTGCCTCCCCAACAGGACGAGCTGCATTCCGGAACTGTGGCACACCAGGGACAAGCCCAGCTTTCCCAGGAAGTGTCAGACCCAGGGGTTGCATAGGAAGGAAAGATCTGGACCACCTCCTCCCCAGTGGCACAAGCACAGAAGTCTGCCTGGGCTGGCCCGTCCCTCTCCTGCTGGAAGCCCAGCTCGGCGGTGCTCATTCTGCAGGCAGCGAGCACCTTGGCTCTGCTCAGCTCCTGAGGGGACACAGTCCCTGTGCAGTGAGCACCTGTGTCTCAGAGAAGCCGGCGGATGGCAGGTAGAGGTGAGCTGCTCTGCTTCGTGCTGCTGAGACCGAATCCCCGCTAATGAAAAGGGGGTACTTCTGTGAAAGCATTTCATTCGGTCTGATATTTCACTGGGGCGCGGTGAAGGGCAGAAACGCTTCGCCATCCTTTGTTTCCATCCAAACATTCAAAAGCCTCCATCTGACAGAGCCCCTAACAAGGCTCTCTGAGGCATTCCTTCATTTCCCTTTTTCCTTCCAAAGGCTGGAACTGAAGCCAAGACTTTCTGGTTATGGGACCTCTTGCGATCCTGCTATCTCGCCGTGGAAATGATTAAGAACTAGAACGAAACGTTCATCTTCTCTGCCCCGTGTTGTTTTGCAGGGTCGGGCGTGGCATTCTCGGGGTGCGGTGGGGCGGAGGGAGGGTTCGCCTTGCAGTGCCCCAGTGGGTTCTCTCCCCCCCCACCACCAGCCTTGCTGTTCGTTGTTTTGAGGGAAACGGGTAACCGGATCCTAGAATCCCTGCGTGTGACGAGATAACATTGACTATAGGCAATTCTACTTACTGATAAAAATAATATGGTTTCCAAATAGTCCCCGAATGAGTCACTTCTCAATACTCAGAAATACGTTTCCTGCCATTCTTCTTTGGGATTGGAATTAATAGTTTTGTAAAGTTACTCTCCTCGCTAAGGGAAGGTACGTAGAATCAACAGCGTGGTCCTGCCCTTGTCATAACCTAGGCTTTGGAGACCCACTGGGTGTAAATCCAAGTCCAGAGCACACGCGCTCAGTAGAAATGTGTTCTGCTTCTAGCTTCTCCCCCTGAGAGTAGCAAAGAGTAGCCTAAAAGCAGGAGTTAGACTAAATCTACGGGCAGCGTTCCAGAATGCCAGACCACGAAGGGCAAACATCCCAGTCACTGACAGATGCAGCTGAAGGCTAATCCAAACACCATGAGCAAACGGGTCGCAGCAGACGTGGCCGCCTCTGCCCGCTCTGCCAATCAGCTCTGTAACTCAGCTCCGTGACTCCGGGCGAGTCTCTGAAGGCAACTGAATCTCGGTTTCCTGATCTGGGGTAGACAACTGCCCCACCCCACCCCCACCCCCCAAGCGGCCGCGTCAGTCAAGTCGGATTCCTGGAGCCAGTGCCCTCTAGACTTACGAAGACGCTATTGCCATGGAGGTGGCAGGCCGGACCCTCTGCTGGCTCTGGGGCTCCACAAAGCAACCCTCCTCCTTCTGCCCTCCCGCTCCTTCCCCCCAAACCCTGGTTACGTTTTAAAAGTAGAAATGGGAGGAAGGAGAGGGGCAGGTGTTTTACAGGGACTGGAATCTCGTCCAGTTTCACAAATGACTCTTTAAGTCCCTCTCCTGCATTTCTGTCATTAAGTCCCTAAACAATTCCTCCAATGCTATCTCACTTCTCTCAGTGACAGAACTGGCTGACTCTCGTTAGCCTAGGTACCCTACCTGTCGCTCACTCCCAGCAAGCAGAGGCCGTCTCTGTGTTTCTAAAGGCTCTCTGAAGGGAGATTGCTGGTTATCACCAGAAGATGGGGGCGGGGGAGAAGACAGTCTGGAAAGAATCCCAGGGCCCCCTCTGGGACTGGCAGGGGTCAGAGACCTGCCATCCCCAGCATGGAGGTTCTGCCTTCCTTAAGTCCCTCTGGGGAGGTGGCGGGGCTTCAGGGAGAAAGGACGGCCATGGCAAAGCTTTGCCGAGCGCAGGCAGGGCCACCAGCCTTCAAGGATAATGAGGACGTGGCAAATGAACACATCAGCCGTCAGCGCGTGTGCCCCGAAGACCAGACCCGAGTGTCCGGGGGGCCGCGCACAGGAGCTGGGAGGAAGGGCACTGGGGTGCCCGGCCGGGCAGGAAGGCCGCAAGGGCGTATCAAATGCAGTTCAGAGTGATCACAGGAATGGGGCATTTCGTACGCCTGACCAGGTGGCACTGAGCGCCCAGGGCTATTATTCTTTCTGGAACATTCTGGCAGATAGGTCTGCTTTCTTTGGATGCTCCCAAGGTTGGGAAAAACAGTTGTAAAGATCAGCACAAGCGCTTCGCGAGGCTGGCTTCCGCCCCCGCCCGCAGGGGTTCGCCCAGGGAAATACCAACCCCGCGGGCGTTTCCTTAGCGCCTGACAGACACGCCACGAGTGGCCTGCCCCCCTTCACGCACCGGCACGGCTCCGCAGACATTCGGGCCGAAGAACGTTTTGTCTTTCTCACATCCCCGCGGTGACACCGAGAAACGCATCCGGAAACAGCCGCAAACGTGCCGCTTCGCAGCCGCGGCCCACGGCTCCCAGGCCGGGCAAGGGCAGAGCTGCTGCCCTGCCAACCAACCTCACAGATTGGAAGGAGAGGCGTTACTGTCCCTATTTGACCCCGAGGAAACTGAGGCCCGGGGGTGTTAACCAATCACGAAGGATCCGAAGCTACTGCATGGCAGAGGGAGGGTTCGAATCCAACTCTGCTTCCTACTCCGCGGCGCTGGCCGACGCCCACATCCGGGGCTCTGGCGCACCTCCCCCTCCTCATCTGGGAACAGGGGGCGTGCGTGGGCGTGCGACGCAGGCCCAGCCGCTGCGTGGAGAACGGCGGGCCCGATTTCTGTAACCATTGCCATGTTTGTTTAACTCTGGAAAGAGAAACTGCGAGTTCCAGTAGGCGTCTGTTGAGCTTCAGCTGAAATGTGCCCATTGCTGATTTAATGTGATAATCAGGGGTGGGGGCCCTGGTGACAGCCTATGATGTATTGGCTGTTGTTCTGCACTTTGATGTTCCTTGGACTTTGTCAAAACTTCAGCACTCTAAAAAGTGCCATGGCGTCATCTGTCCCGCTCTCTGACTGCAGGAGCAAATGACAGGGGAGTGGCTGCCACTCGAGTTAAGGTCAGCTCCAGGTCAGAACGTGGTAGACCTTTTCTGAGGACAGCCAGTGGAGGCCGCCACTCCCCAGGGTCACCACCTCACACCAGGGGGACGCCTGCCTCTGGGCCATAAACATCTTGGCTGTCCCTGACCGAAGCGGGACAGCAGATCCTGCTGTGCTCAACTCAGTCGTGGGGCTCTGGAGAAAGAAATCATCTTCCACACCCTAAGTTGTGGGGAATCGAGCTGCAGGCAGGTGTGGAATGCAGGGGGCACACTGGCTGAGATCGCTGCCTCTCGGGGCTTGGTGGCCAGCAGCACGCAAGGTTGGGACCCAGCCTTCTGGCTGCTGTGGTCACGGCGAAGGCAGGAGTGGGCGTGCTGATGCACAGGCCCCCGAGGCCAGATGAGTCACCCCAGGTCTCGCCAGCTGGAGACCGATGCCTATTTCCCAAGGCTGGTCTGGGCAGTGTAAAGATTTTGGAACACTGCTGGCACCCAGCACTGCGCATCTGTAGAGCTGTCCTGAGAGCAGCTGATCACTGAAGAATCACCCTGTCCCAGAGGTCAGGAATGACAAAGTTTGGTTGTCCCCAGCTCTCCTACTGGAGGAGAGAGTGGTCTGCCTAGAAAACCCCAGTGTGCTACGGGGTTCCTGCATGTTGACCTCTTGAAGAGACTGGGTCTATCAAATTGGCTCTCAGCGGGTCCCTGTTACTGTGACATTGGACCATCATTTTAATCCTCCCAGCACAAGATGACACCCACTCTGTTGAGAAGCCAACCCCTAAGAGAATGAAGAAAAGGCCATATAACTCTTCGCTGTCTTTTTAGGTCTCCGGGCTTTGTTTCCAGATCTGTAAGATGAGACTTGTCGTGTCCCAGCCTGCGGAGCTTTCAGAGACCTCAATGGGCTTATGTACATGACAGTGAGCACTGTGCTTGCCTCACAGTAGGTGCTCCAGAAATGTCCATGTGTTCCCATCGCCCTTGTTGCCCACCCCCCTTCCCTAGAGCCACTGCCACATCCTCCAAATGTCCAAATTAAAATGAACACCATTTTGAGATCACTGAAGCTTGGGACAGATGATGTGATAGTGTCAACCCTGACAAAGTGGGGGACTCGGGATGACAGCGGCGCACTGCCCAGGCTACCGTTGGGAGGCACGTTCACGTCATCCAAGCTGGGGGCAGAAAACTGTGTGGATACCCTGTGGGTGGTGTCTAGCTGCGGAGGGTGCCACTCATCACAACGTGTAGAGGCAAAGAGGCAAAGGTAGAAATTATGAGGCTGGGACAGCCCAGGCATGTGTCTACAGGGCAGACGGCCTCCGCCCGGTGAGCCATCCGTTTCCTTTCCGTTTCAGATCGGAGGAGGAGCTTCCTTGCCCACTGCAGGGACCCAGGAAGGGCCACTGCTCACTGCAAAGCAGTCATTTCTGACAGGGAAGTGGCCTGAAGGGTCCCTTGGGATTAACTACTGGGAAACAATTTCAGAAAGGGGGCCACAGACCTCAAGACAGTTGGCTCCCTGCGCTGAGAAAGTGACATCAGCCATGCAGATAAATTCCAAAGACTCTCTCGCCCCTCGCACAGTGTTTTACGAGCTTGTAAAATGTTCCTGAGCTCTCTCCATCCTGACAGCTCCTGGGCGCCGGCCAGGGCGTCCTGGACAATCCCAGCGGTGGGGTATCCCTCCAGCTCTTCCTCACTCAGGGCCCCGTTTCTTTTACAATTAGTCTAATCTCTTGCTACTCTATCCATTTTTATTGAATGGAAAAGCTTATTCCGGTACCCGTGTTGAATGCTGTGTGGAACAGCCTGGAAAAATGACCAAACTCTAGGCCTTAATCAGAAAATACACCAGACGCAGATGACGACCATTACATTTTCCCTCTCTGAGTAGGTCCCTTGATCTAGTAAGGTCCCCTGTGTCTTCAGGGTCTTTGGGGGGAGCCTCTTTGAGGGAAAAGAGATTTCCGGGGGGTGGAGGGGGGTGTAAGGGAACCAATCAAATCCAAGCAAACATTCGAACCAGCTCAGATCACGTCATGGAGAAGGCAATCTACTTTTACAAAGAGCTTTAGAAAATACATAACATCTTCCTGCTGACAACCGAGATAGGAGTATAGTCATATTGTCACCATTTTCCAGACGAGGAAACAGGAGTTTGGAGAAGGTACCTAGCCCAAAGTCAGACAGTTAATAAGCAATAAAACCAGACCACCCAGCGTCCCAGCCTTCCGAAATCCAAGTCCACTGCTCCCTGCCCCATATTTCAGAGATTTACACAGATGGCTTAGCCAGAGCTTGTGTCATTGGACGCCAAGGGAAGTATTTATCAAAAGGGACGTGACATGAACTAGGGGAGTTGACTTGGAAAGGAATTCATTGATCAGCCCCCAAAACCATTCCCCCAAGACTCAAATGGCAGAAGGGTTCTAGGGTGGAGATCACTTCAGGGGCCTGCCGTGGGCCAGAAGAGGTTCTAAAAGTCATTTTTTGCCCTGAGGACCCCTTAGGGCTGGTGTCTTTCTAACATAGGAGTCTTGCACTCACTCGAATGCAGGCCCTCGGTGGCGTCTGAGAGCTTAGACCATGGAGCCTTACAAAGAAGGCCTGAGATGTTTCTGGCCTCGTGTAGTCCTGGGATCTGGTCCAAGAGGCTACCAACCTGGGCCTCACGTTCCCCCAGGATCATGCAAGAGACCTAGCTTCCCACCCTCTGTTGTATAGAGAGCTCAGTCCCAGGAGGTGTGGCGGGGACAAGACAAGGCCCCCAGGTGCCAACCCCATTCCTAGGCACAGACCTTGGGAGCCCAGTCCACAATTAAATGGCTTGCCCTGGCCCACACGGTCCTAAGCAGAGATGACCACACTCCAGGCTAACAAGGCGGAAAACCAGTAGGCAAGGAAACGGTTTTGTCATCCAAGGACAATAAAGTTTATATATTCCCAGATGTGGGTCCTCCCATTTAATCAAAGCAGAGGCCCATTCCAGTGAAAAGAGCTTTTCTCCAGCAAAATGGGAAAGCAGCTTCCTTGGGGCTAAATTTAGCCCTTACCCACAGGGGAAGGGCTCCAGTTCTTCGGGGCTGCTGACAGAACAAGCAAAGGGTTCAGTGTCCCAGCTGGCCACAGCCAGCTCCAGTGCCGAGCCAGTGTAAGCCTGAAATGCTCCTAGCCCGGGAGTGTGGGCTCTGCTGTCCCTGGGGGCTGAGCTCTGCCCTTTGCTAGATCACAGCTGGCGGGGAGGGCACAGCCTTGAGCACTCTGCTGGTGTGCCAGGTCCACTTACTCCCTCTGCTAAGAGACAGCTGCTCAATGCCCACTACTCCAAAGACGGGACTCGGAGCCCCCGAGGATCCAAGGTGCTAGAAAGCCAAGCGTCTGCCCTCAGCGTGTCCTACAGGCATCCTGGAGAGCCAGCACTGAGAGGGCAATGCTTGGCAAAACGGCCAAATTCATGCACAGGGCCATACGGTTCCAAAGAAGGGAGAATGAACTACCCACAGTCACATACAGCTTCCTGGGAAACCTGGAGATGTCCCCCTGCGGCGGGGCCTCCTCCCCACCCGAAACACCTCATCCTCTCCCTAAGTCAGTACCTTGTCTCAGTGTCCCAAAAAGCACTGATTGACAGGCATGCCCTGTCTTGGGTCACAGTGAGTGTGGTCCCTACCACAGGAAGTTCAACAAGTCCTAGGTTTCTCCCCTTGGCCAAGGGACAGGGAAGATGGCAGAAACTGGCCTCAAGCTCTGGGTCCCCACCCTTAGGTCTCAGGAGGGGTGTGCCCGCGCACCCCACAGAGTCGCCAATTCACGGCGGCCGAGTCCAATCCCAGTCCACGAGGCAGGGCTGCGACCCGGGGCGAGACACAGCGCAGGGAACCGCTGTGCGGGCCTGCTTGTGACCACATGAAAGCCACACCTGAACTGCAGGCAAGCCACACCTGAGCCGCAGGCAAGCCACACCTGAGCCGCAGGCAAGCCACACCTGAGCCACACCTGAGCTGCAGGCCCACCCGCACACGAGCTCAACCAAGGACGTAGAAGGGGAGCCACGTGGACACGGGCAGCGACACCAGCAGCGGGCGGTGGCGGAGCGCTGGAAGGGCGATCTCGGCCGCGGAGGACCCCTCCCCCCGGGGAGCGAGGGGCTCCCGGAGCCCGTGCCGAGAAGAGGGGCACCCGCAACACCCGGCTGTAAAAAGCAGTGGGCGCTGCACCCCCCGTGGTGAGGCGGAAGGCGGCCGGCCACGGCCCCTGCTCAAAGGCCCGCACACACCCACGCGCTCGCAGGCACTCACCTTGGGCTCTGGACGTGCCGGGGACAAACAGGGAGAGCCCGGGTTGTGTGGCTTCGAGGCAAGGGCTGGAGGGGCAGCGGCCATCGTCCCTGTGTCCAGAACTTCCTGCCGGGCATCCTACAGGCGGCCCCCACCTTGCCTGTGTTGAGTCCCGCCCTCCCGGAGCCTCGTCTGAATCTCATTGGCCCGCTGAAAACGGCTTGCTCGACCCATGTGACGCCCTGGGACCTGCCCCAGCCGGCTTGCCTACTGCGGAGGCACCTTGGGGGATGGGCAGCCCGCCCCGTGCACGCTGCCGTCTTTCTCCGACAACACCCGGGGATCTCCAGGCCCCAGGCAGGCGGCTGCTGCCCTCAGTGTGCCCTGAGCCTGTGCAGAGTGACCCCAGACCCAGCACTGGCACCAAACCTGAATCTGCATTAACCTGGTGAACACTACTCTCCCTACCCTGGTGATTTTCTGAGAGCCCACCTGAGCTAATCTGCCTATCAAAGGAGGCTCTTTCGGCAGCTGAGCCTTATGGGCAGGTGGCAGTAAGTCTAGGGGTGCTCTGGGCCTTTTGCTGACCTGCCCTAAGCCCAGTACTGGTGGCAACATGTACCCAGTACATGGTTCACAATGTGTCCTCTCTTACCCACTTCCAGGTCCAGCTCAGACTGTGACCAACCATGGATGGCTTTGTAGCTTCTACCAGCTAGCCCCAGGCTAGTTACAGGTAGTAGTTGACCTTGGCCTCCCAAGAGGTCCCAGAACAAACACCCCCTAAGTTTGGCTTCAGACCACAACAGAGCACAGCCCAATTAGCCCCACAAGTGCCACATCTAGATGTCAGCAGACACCAGAGCCCACTGAGGTAAACCCCACACAGTAGTTTGTATGCTGTGGGCATGGCTAGTCCTCACAGCCAGGCAGCTTGGGGGTCACTCCCATTCACCGACATGCCAACAGCAACTAAGGCTCAACTACAGCAGGAGGGCACACACAACCCACACAAGTGATATTCGTGGAGCACCCGGCACAGGTGATCAGGGAGACTGGGAGACATAGCAGATTTACCTAATACACAGAAACACAGAGGCAGCCAAAAGAGGCAACAGGTAACGTGTCCCAAATGAAAGAACAGGGGGAAAAATCAAGAAAAAAAAAACTAAAAAAAAAAAAAAAAAGAGGCAAGCAAGCTACCAGATAGAGAGTATAAAACAGGGGTGCCTTCAATCTCAGGAGGTGCTCCCATACCCCTGGAGATGCCACCAAAATCCCAGGGGCATGGTTAGATTCCTCCACAGCTCCTAAGACAATTCTATAAGCCTCGGCTACCTCCAGAATCCAAGATGAGAATCCCACCCCCACAGCCTCTGAGACAATGCTTTATAACTTAGACATCCCTAGAAGATCTAAGTATGCTCAAAGCCTCATCACCCCAGCTCTCCACCCAGTCGTGGGACAGACATGATCCTCTCCTGAGTGAGTAAGCATCATTAATGTTTGATTATCCTCAACTGGCTCCCATTAACTGAAAAGAACTGGTCTACCTTACGTGTCTGTCTCTCTCCTTATCCAGTGATGGTGGGTGCAACTGGCTTACTCTTGGTGGTTCCCCAGGCAGCAGGTTAAAGAAGGAACCCAATGCCCAGCTGCACTCGCTGTCTGCCGTGGAGCTGCTCAGCCTGTCCATCCATGCACCAATTGGCACCATAGGAAGGGGCTCCCAGACCCTACAAGATAGACTCAGGAGATCCATTTCTGGGTGAAGATCTCTCTCCACCAACCCCAGTATAAAATCCATATAGAGACAGTCCAGCAAACAGAGAAGATAGGTGGGAGAATTCTCAGATAACCCAGTCAAGCAAAGCAACTACCCTATCTCATAACATCAATGCTAAGGATAGAAATATTCAAAAGAGAAGCATGTCCGTGTCATCATTCCCCAGCCATAATTTGCTCTGCCCACCAAGAAGGAAGGAAAAAAATGCAAATCTCATTTTTTTTAAAGCGAACTTTCATGGCAGCCAGGCGTTTCCAAAAGAAGTCTGGGCTACGAGGCAACGTACCAAGCAAAAGTAGCTGGAGATGGCTGAAGGAAAGGATGACTCGGGTGGACACATGCGTTTCCTTTAACAATAAATAAGTATTAATGATTGTAAGTTATCAGGATTGTTCTTCAACTTGATGTTTGAGGGCATCGGACTTAGCTGGTAGGAGCTGTTGCCCTCTACTGGCTGGAATGTCACAAGAATGTCACATCTGCAGGTGTCCGAATGCTTTCTTCCTTTCCGGGGTGCAGATAGATGGGCAGGAGGGCGATGACGACGACGGGGGAGCGGGAGGGGAGGGAGAAAAGGAGAGGGAAGAGGGGACAGTACCTGTGACAACAGGGAGAACCGCTCACACTTACACGGCACTCCCACGTTTCCGTACGAAGCGCGCGCAGATTGCTTTCCTGAGCATCCCGGTTACCCTGGGGAGTGTGACCGTGGGTAGTGTTACAAATGAGAAGACTGCGGCAAAGGACGTAAATCATTCGACCCAGATTCAGAGCCAGGAAGGGGCAGAGTTCAGATTCCGGCTACGGCTTTCTAAACCCAAGCCTGAGAGTGGTTTTCCTTCGCTCGACTTATTTGGTGGCTTCACTTATAGTTACTTAAATCCAGTCTTGGTTTTTGTTTTTTTTAAAGAGTCTCTTTTATGTATTGAAGACATAATTTATTCACACATTCATTCAAAAACATTTGCTACATACCTGCTCTATGCATGGCCCCCAAGCTGTAAACTGGAGAACGGAGAACAAAGCCAAGTCCAGCTGTCCTGAAGAGGCATTCAACAAACCAGGGAGCAAATCAGTAAGGACCATGATGTCAGAGTGGTAAGTGGTGGTGGCAATGAAACAAGGTGAGAATGTACAATGGCCCCAGAGTGAGAAGGTGCATAGCAGATAACAAGTTTTGACAGCTAGAATTTTCAGAAGGGTGACCTCTAATGGCAGAGGGCCTGCCTTGGTCTTCCCAAACCTAAGTCCAAAAATCACTGATAAATATCAGAAAGGTCACCTCAGAATGGCCATTTGCCCAAACAGCCCTTTACGAAAACCCTGACGTGTGCAAGTGGGAAAGAACTCCACTAGAAATGAGTACATTTTTCTATTCACCAAGATTAAGAGAGCCCATTTTTAAAATAGCTATGTGGCTATCATGCATTTAACTCATTCAGACTGTTGCATGACATGAGTGGCTTTATTTATAATAACCAAAACCTGAGGACAACCCAATGTCCTTGAACACATGAACGGTCATGCAAACCATGGCGTAGCCACACCGTGGAATAGTATTCAGCGATGAAAAGGAGCATATTATTAACACATGAAACAACTTACATAGACCTTACAGGGCATTACGCTGATGGGACAAGCCGGTCTCAAAAGGTTCTGCACACTGTGTGATTACATTGAGACAACGTCTTTGAAATTACAGAATGGAGCCCAGGTGGGACCTTGCCTGTGGATGGATGAGAGAAGGAGCGTGTGGCTACACGGGGGATCCAGGGGGCTCCTTCGTGGTGACGGGAGAGTTCGGGAACTCGATGTGGTGCTGCTCATATGAATCCACACATGTGATAAAGTATCATAGAATTATACACAAGGACACACAAAATAACGAGTGCGTCTGCAAACTGGTGAAATAGGGTAAGATCTGTTGTCAAGTTGAGTTCATCAGTTACCCTGCTTTTATAATGTAAAAAAAAAAATCACTGGGAAAAGCTGGGTGTTGGGTACAAGGGACCTCTCCATACTATTGTTACAAGTTATTGTAAATCTATAATTATTTCAAAATAAAATGTAAAAAAGAAGAATTAAGAAGAAGAAGGCATTGTTGGAACTGCCAAGCTGCCCCACCACTTAATCAGGCTCTGCTCTTACCCTTAGAGAGAGGTGTCCTGGAGTCATAGGCTTGGAGAGATGGGTGAATGATCAGATGGTGGGCAAATAATCTGACAACAGCAAGCATGCCATATGAGCTGTGAGAAATAAAGAAAGAAGAAATCGGGATCCACAATGAATGCAGAACGTTCTGCACGCAAAGCACTCCAACCACACACCCCACGCACACAGCCTGCACGCAGGAGAGAGGAGAGAGTGGGGCCAGGAAGGCATCCTTTGGGGCATGTCCCTCGCCCTTTATCTCTGCAGTATGGCTCCTCTATGGGTCACAGGGCCCAGGGCTGGGGCAGCTGTCAGAGCACCCCAGGGCTCCCACTTCTGGCAGCTGGGATGCTGGTGTTGGCATTGGTGGCATCTATGTGGACTGTGGTGGGTCACGTGGCAGCCACTCTCAGAGGTGGGGCCACAGCAGAAAGAGCCTGAAGAAGGCATGGTCTTGGGCACTTTGGGGGAGCACGAAGGAGAATATTGGTGGGGGCTGGCCCTGCTTCTCGGTTTGCTGGCAGGACATCTTGGTGAGAATTCCATCAACTCAGAAAGGTAGATATTTTTCTTTCCAATGGAGGGATTGGATCAGATGGCTCTCAAAGCTATTACAGCCCTAACATTCTGCATTTCCAGGAGTCACCTAAGCTAATCCGGTCACTGTGATTCAGCATTCACTCCTGCTCTTTGCTGTCAGCTTCCTGGCAGCCAAAGTGAAGTCACCTAGTTTTTCTGCCAAGTATTTGACGCTCATCACAGACAGCTTGTATTATTGACTATAGTTTTATTTGAACATCTTGTCACACACCTAAATTATAAGCTCCCTCTGAAACCCTAACTGACTATTATCTGTAACCTTTGGTGTCTTTCACATAGCTGGCATAATTACGGAATTTAATTGAACATAACTCAACAACTAAAAAAATCATTTTTAATTCAGTTGAAAATGTTGATAGCTTTGACCAGTTGGCTATATGAAAAGTTACAAGTTTTATGGAGTAAAAAATCACCACAAAGCCAAAAGATTAATGGGGAATTGGGCAACGTGTTTATAAACCATATGAAAGATAAAGAGAGCAGGCCAGATAAGAATAAGCAATCCACGAAACAAAAACGACAAATGGCCAGTAAGTCCGAGGGCCGTACGGAAAGTATCCAGCCACGTAACCGTTCTCAGTGTATTGACGATGGCTGGATTTTTTCCCAGACAGCCCTCGTATGTGGGAAGATATTCAGTCTCCTTACTCATCAAAGACATGAAAATTAAAACTATGCGATGGTGACTTTTTGTTTTGTTTTTATCAGATCACCAAAAATTAAAATGAATCAGACTATGTAACATTAGTAATGATCTCTGTAAAAGTCACCAAGGTTACCAATAATAGTTAGGGTTTCAGTGGGAAGCTTATAATTTATGCATAGTTGTGGGACAAGACATTCAAATACAATTACAGCCAATAATAAAAGCTGTCTAGGATGAGTGTCAAGCGGATATGCTCATACCCTGCTAGTGACACCATAAATGATGGTGATGGAGATGGAGAAAAATTTGCCCATAGGTAATAAAAGTCTTTAAAATGTGCCCAATAGTTCATCTGTTAGCGATTTGTCTTAAAACATAATAATCTGGGAACAAGGAGACATACGAAAGTCATTGCAGAACTGCTTGTAAATTTGAAAACAAACTAATTGTCCATTAATAGAGGAATGTATAGATAGTGCCTTTATTCAATAAGCTATTATACTAATTAAAATTAATGGATTAAAGCTACCTGGGTAAATTTCTAAACTACACCATTGATTTCAAAGACCACGTTGGAGAAGGAAATGGGCAGTATGATACCACCTGTGTCAAATTCAAGAACATAGAAAACACTATTTTCTTCACTCCACATGGTTCATAAAAACATAATGAACTCAAAAAAGGACCAGAATAGACCCTCATCAACTTCAAACGTGTGTTTGAGGGAAGGGGATGAGATTGAAAAGGAATACAAATGAGGCTTCACCTGTCCCTGCTGTATTTTTCTTAAGGTTAGATTAAAAGAGAAAATGCTAAGGCACTTAGCACCGTATCTGGCTTAATCAATAGAAATATCAAGTAATTATTAATGCACACTGTCGAACTTCGTGAGGGAAAATACAGAGTAAAAATCAGGGCTCAAGTTTGAACATGGGTAAAAAGAGGAGCGTACGAGGAGTTGTGCTAGGGCTATGACACCCACTGTGTTAGGATTTCTTCGGGCCCATTTCACTGACTGGGAAACCAGGCTGAACCGGGTGATGTCATTTGGACAAAATCATGTCTCTGCCAGTGGAAGGCCCAGGACGTGGGTCTTCCCTGCCGGCTTAGCGCACGTCCCATCTTCTTTACATTGGAGACGATGAATCCAGAGGGGAAGCGATCGAGGAAGTTTCTGTACAGACGCTGCAGGAGTCTGTAGAGAAAGGCAGGAGACAACCCACATCTGGGGGTTTGCCCTTGAACTTCCCACTTGCTTATTCTCAGGCCCTGCCGCGGGGCTGGGGACTGGGTCTTTGACAAACTGTTAAACAAGTATCTGCGGACAGACGCGAAGGCGGCCAGATGGGACACGCAGTGAGAAGGAAGCTGACCCGCAGGGCCCAGCGGCCGCAGCCTCGTCAGCAGGATCCCCAGCCAAGCGCTCTGTCCTGCAGGGTCGGGGTCTCCCGGGTTTTGCCCTTTGCTGAGGCTGCAAAAGAGCACGAGTGACGAGGACAGGAGGGCCACCTGGCATGCAAACCAATCCAGGGGCTTGGGACTTCTGGGCAGGGAGCACACGACTCGCAAAAAGGTTTTATTTTTCCTCGCTGTGAAAATTGCCAAGAGCTGAAGTGTACGTGTTGGGAAGCGGGAGCCGGGGCTGTTGTTACAGCAGACAACACAGTTGTTGGGCTGGAAAAGCAAGAAACCACGAGGATGGGGCACTCAGCAAGGCGGTGATTATAAAACGAATGAATAGCTGCAGAGGAACGGAGGGGGAGAGGAAGGCAGTGCCCTTCGGGGTGAGACAAGCACGACGTCCCACCCGCCGTTGGAGGAATCGGCCTCCGGCACGAGCAGGTGAACTAGGAGTGAGGCCAGAGGAGCCTTCGGCAGTCCTGCACCTTCATGAGCAGGACCTGGGCGGGCTTAGGGCAGGGGTGCTGGGAGGAGCGGGGAGAAGGGTGAAGGGGTCCCGAGGAGCCCTGTCATCTGGGCTTAGACTCTCCGGAGAAAAGGGCTAAAAACGTCTCCAGGGTTAGAACCATCCTCACCTCTCTGCGAGCGTGAGCAGCTGCGCCACGCTGCGGCCGCCAAAGAAGGAAACGAAACCTTCTTTACAACTTCTAACTCTGATCCCTGGAACCTACGGATGCTGCCTTCCAGGGCAAAAGAAAAGAGAAAAACAGACTTTGCAGATTGCAGATGAGGCAGATTATCCTGGATAATCAAAATGGTCCCTAATACAACCGCACGTACCCCGTACCCCACGTGTGAGGAAGAGGCCGCGGGGGGCGCGGTGAGAACGAGGCAGCCACGAGCCACGGAATGCCGGACGCCCTGGCAGAGGACGGGAAACGCCCAGAGCTTCCAGAAGGCGGGCAGCCCTGCTGACACCTTGATTTCAGTCCAGTGGTCCTGGTTTTGGACTCTTGACCTCCAGAGTTGTGAAAGGATAAATTTCCTGTTGTCTTAAACGGCTAAATCTGTGATCATTGTGCCAGCGGCTGTAGGAGGCTAACACATAACTGACCTGCAGTTCCGAGCGCTTGCTGTACTGTCTTGGTAAGGACCCCCCCCACTGTTAG